>VSMD01034518.1:0-149702 GCA_008750895.1 Mirza zaza
AAATAGAAAAAATTAGCCGGGCATGGTGGCGCGTGCCTGTAGTCCCAGCTACTTGGGAGGCTGAGGCAGGAGGATTGCTTGAGCCCAGGAGTTTGAGGTTGCTGTGAGCTAGGCTGACGCCCCGGCAACAAAGTGAGACAAAACAAAATAAAAAGAAATGTGATTTCTTCTCCTAGACCACCTTCCTGTTAGCTGTGTGATTTGGGGAAAGTCACCTTGTCTCTCTAGAGTTCCCTTTCTCTGTTAAATAAAAGAGAGGTGGACTTGACTTTGGAGGCTATTCCAGCAGCAATAGATTAGGGTTCTCTGATGGTCTCGTCAGACTTTCAAAGCAACTGGAAGTGGAGCAACTCTCCTTGGAACCCTCATGCTCTCTTCCCTATGTAGCCCAAAGCCATGCTGACTGCTACAAAAGTCAAACAGTACAGAGAACACTGTATAGATAATGAACTCTCATAAACCCGTCATGCATACATAACAGTTGTTTGTATTTTTCCATATCGGTTGTATGTATATTTTTGTGTGTTGAAATTTAAAGCAAATTATCAACATAATGACATTTCACCTCTAAATATTTCAGCATACATCTCTGAAAAATAAAAGCCATTTTCCTACCTAAAAGTCTTACAACTTTCATACCTAACAGTATTAATAATGACTTACTCAAATCACCAGTCAGTTCATACTCAAATGTCCCCAGTTACCCGCCAAAATATTATAGCTGCCTTGTTTAAACTAGAATCCAATCAACATCACATTTGGCTCTTAAGTCATTTTTATTATGACTCTTAAGTCTTTTTTAATTTACTACAGTTTCCCTCTATTTTTTTTATGACATTGATTTGTTGCCGATTTTTAAGAAACTGGGTTAATTGTCCTGTAGAAAGTCCCTTTTTCTAAATTGTCTGATTGCTTCCTCATGGTGTTAGATTTTTTCTTCTTCTCTAATTCCTGCATCAACTGAAAAATAGATCTAAACATTTGATTAGATCCAGGGTAAACATTTCAGTAAGATCACTTCGTGATGATGTTGTGTCCTTCTTGTCTAATCACTCCAGGAGGCTATAAGGTAGTGGCAGCTTGACCAGTGTTTGGCTGTGGGTGACACTTTGTTATCAATCATGTAAATATCTCTATTAACTTTTCATCTAAAGGTCTTAGTATTATTGATAATCCCTGCCTTCATCAATTATTTTATTAGTAGCTGCAAAATGGTGATTTTCTAGTTCCATATTTCCTTCTCCATTAATAGCTGACATTATTCTATATAAAATAATTTTCTGAGGGTCCATCTTGACAAAGGCGTGGTCTAAGTCATCAAGCTTTGGCGCTATGGCTTCTTGTACTTAGTCTCTTGCCAGGGTTTTCCTTACACAGGACTTAATTGGGTCTAGAGAAAAGTATTTCTCAGCATTGTTAGATTCAAGATTCTCTTTTCAATAAGCCGTGGCTTCCGAGGAAAACAAAAGCAAGCTAGCTCATAAAATTTGAAAGATTTTCCTTTTTCTCTTGAAAACCAAAGAATCTCAATAGGGAATAGGCAAGAAGATGCCTCCAGAATATCTTGAAAGTATATATTTTTCAACAAAGCTTACGTATATGATAAAAAATCATCTTTCTTTAGAACAACTTTCGTCTCCAAATTGAATCTTAACTTTCATATGCCATTGGACGTGTGTTAAAACATTCTTGAGAGATGTATGATAAGTCCGATTACAGCTGCAGCCTTTGTTGTATACTGGGAGATGTCTTCTCCTTATGAGTTACAGATATTTTGCTATACTGTGCAGACAAGCTCCAAAAGATGTAAAAACTAGGCAACCAGGGCTCGGGTCTATTGTCCATGGTGACATGAATTTCAACGTTGCTAAGCCTCCATGTAACAACTAAGAGAGAAGGTAAAAAAACGTCTAAGATGGTGGGCATGCAGGATATCAATTCAGGGGATGGCTCCACTTAATTGATAATATGCAGTAAAAAACCAAAATCAGTAAGAACACTTATTTCTGGAATATTTGGACTTCAGATATTCAAATCTTAAATGGAGGCCCTAAATTAAACCCTGAGATGGAACAGACGCACCCTAAGCATCAGAAGTCAAAGAAGAAGTCTTATACTTTGATAAAATTAAAGCTCTTTGCATGGATGCCACATAAGCTGTGTTTAGCAAGTTCTTGAGGTAGTGCAACTTGGAGTTAAGGGCAGACTTGGGCTTCCAATTCCAGCTCCCTCCTTTAACAACTGGGATAATTTGTTAACTTTTCTAAAGCCCAGTTGTTTCTTTTCTTTGTATCTGGAGTCTTATTTGAGCAAAAGTTGGATATCTTTGTATATCTGAGGAATTTACAGGCCTCTTCTGCTAGAAATCACTTGGTGTGAGGGATTTGGTCTCAAGAAGAATGAGGGCAGAGCATTTTGCAGATACCTGAGTGTGGAGAGAGAAAGGTGAGGCTTACATGCATGTGTCAGATGATGGTCTTTAGGCTGAGCCTTAAGGCTTTGTCTAATCTGAAGGTGGTGGTCACCAGTAGCTAAAGGGAATGATTTCATAATGGTCCTGTGCCCAAAATTTATAGTGAGGTACGTAGTGGGTGGACTTCCATGGATACTTCTGCACGGTTGTGGTGCAGCATGGTTGTAGTGCAGCAAGGATGGCAGAAAACAAGGCTTATTTTGGCAATTTAAGAGTTGATAATGTTGTTATCTCCATAAGTAATGTGTTTGGAAGAAATACCAATTTTCTCCCAGAGGAAGTCAGTCAAGGCATGCTCAGGTGAAGTGCCAACTTCAAGGGCTTTCATTTGCAACTCCTCATGGAGTGCCTGGAACTTGAGAAGCTAGCTGTGAGCTCAGACAAAATACCTCTAGCACCTGTAAGGGCCCATGGGGGCCTACAGGATTTACATTACAAGTGTTAATATTGGTTTGAGTCCATTCGCATTTATCGACTTATGTTATGATCTCTCTAGGGATCGATTTACAGGAGTTCAGCCTAATGCAAAGAATTGCCTTGAAGATGAAATAAAGTAAAGAAAGCGTCCAACACAATACTTGGCGCAAGCAGCAGTTTAACAATTGTTAGCTCCCTCATGTTTTATTTTTATTCTCATCTCCATGGAGATATATGAGGTCTTCTTTTGAGGTCTAACTCATTGGGTAAGTATGACCATTATTGTTTTCATTGGTTTATTTATTTTGCTGAGTTTTCTATGCAAGAAAACATTTTCCCATTGCCCTTTTGATTTTCTTTCCACTGTTCTTAGCAACAATGGCAATAACAACTGAACATGGGTGGCCTTCCATTAAAATCCCACAACTCTAAGTGGAACGGGTAAAAAAAATATGTCCAAGTTAAAACGATAAATGCATTCCCGTGTTCTTATTAATGTGCAGATATCCAACCTGTACGACTTTCTCTTCTAGTCATGTAAGAGGCAACGGTAATTTAGAAACACTCATGCTCTCTTTGTCACGCTGTTGACAAAAGGCTCAGAGAAAAAATATAATACACCTTTGTTGAAAATAAACATGAAAAAGCCCGTAAGACATGCAAAGCAAGGTCTGTAATTTGGTGTAAGTTTTTTAGCCTGAATAAATCACATCTGTTGTTTGCTTAGTGCCAAAGCAAGGCGAGGCTGTTACTGGAATGGGGGAAGTCTTTCAACCTGTCTTACTTAAAGGCCTTGAGGATATTAAGAAGTAGCGTCCTTAGGGATACAGCCAGGCAGGAAATGTCCAGTGGATATTAATGATGGGAAAAGATAATTTCGTATGTTCTAGTCATTTGTTTTTACTATTTTAATTTTATTTCTATTGATACATAATAGCTATACATATTTTGGGGATACACGTGATAATTTAATAAATTCATATAATTTGTAAAGATCGAATCAGTATAATTGGGATACTCATCACCTTAAATATGTGTCTTTTCTCTATGCTAAAAATATTTGAATTATTCTCTTCTAGCTATAGGCTTGAATGATTGAATAGAGTTTACTGAAAGCACCTTGCCAATGCAATTTCTGAATGATAGCAAGAGTTCTCTTATATGGATTCTCTGATCTTTGGCCCGTGTTTGGAAATGAGTACTTGGACACCCTTCTCCCTTCTCTCACTTAAACAGGTGGACTCCTGCTGTCCTTCAAATGCAAACCAGCCACCCACCACCTCCAATGGAGCTCACCACCCACTCTCTGTGCTGCCTCTGCACTCCGTATTTACTTAGTTAGGGCATTTACTGGACAAGTTATAGGCCCAGCACACTTCCGCTGCACAACTCTGCTGTCTACCACACACGCTAAGGACTTTTGTTTTCATGCCTGTGTTTGTCAATGGAGAATTTGATCCTTGAGAACAGGGTCTGGTCTTTTTATCTTTCTATCCTCAGGGTCTAGCTCAGTTCCAGCCTGTGAAGTAATGTTTGCTGAAGTGATTTATGTCATAGAATCTCAGGTTTAAAAAGAAATTTCTTGGTCTTTCTAGGAAACATAGAATACTAGAGCAGGTAAGATCCAAGTCACATGCTCCCCTCATTTAGTAGAGGGGATTTTGGGACTGGTTCAGGCTCATACAGTGAGCTAGTGCCAAACAGAAGCCAGAATTCAAGTCCTGTACTAGTTCAGGGGCATAATGCTCTGCAGGACACTAGTTGCTTGGATATTAACAGTTGCTTTAAGAAAAAAAAAATGCAATGTGAAGTTCTAAAACTGAGATGTAGGAGGCAGCATTTCCAAAACACATTTCCCCATGGAACCCTTTCCTCATATGTCATCTCATTGAAGGGGCATTCACTAAAACACACTTTGGAAAACACAGTTGTGGTAAGCAAAATAATGTTTCTTCACACCCCCTGCAAAGATGTTGAAGTCCTAATCCCTGGAACCTATGAATATACTTTGATACATGGCAAAGGGGAATTAGGTTGCACATGGAATTAAGGCTGCTAATCGGCTGACCTTAAAGAGATTATCCTTGCTTCTCTAGGTGGACCCAAGGTAATCTGGTCCTTAAAAGTTGAAGGGGGAGGCAGAAGAGGAGGTCAGAATGATGCAACCTGCTGTTGTTGGCTCAGAAGATGGAGGAAGGGGCCACAAACCAAGGAATGCAGGCAGCCGTTAGAAGCTGGGAAGAACCAGGAAATGGATTCTCCTCTAGGTCCTTGAGGGAGGCATGTAGCCCTGCCAACCCCTTAATTTTAACCCAGTGAAAATGATGTCAGACGTCTGACCTCCAGAACTGTAAGATAATAAACTTGCGTGTGTTGTTGCATGCCACAAAGTTTGTGGTGATTTATTACAGCAGCGATAGAATATTAACACAATAGCCCTAATGTCACAAGCTGCACATTTACTATGCTCCTACTTAAGCCTGGGAATAATTTATATTCATGATTATACTATTTATATTCATATCTTTATGGTGATGTTGAAATAGTTCTAATTGGCTGCAAACTGATCCCTAAAAAACCGTATTTTCTTCCATTTTTATAGGCATGAGGAAAAATTCCATAAAATCTAATTTTTATGTATATAGGACTAATTAGTAACTGTGAGTTATGAAAGGTTACAAAAATTTGTTTTTCATAAACTAGAAATGGCAACATTTTTAGTTTACTGAAAACTTGAACTCATTATTCTACCACACCGTCTGGGTACAAAACTTAAAAGTTTTTTCAGTGAAAGAATTTATGCTGGTAATTGCAATTCTTGTAATTTGGAAGGAGCAAATTTCTTCATCCATGGGGTATCAGCGTTGTCTTAAATTGGTTAGTGTTTGCAATTGTTGCTATGATGAATTGTTGTAATAATAAATTACTATAAGTTTTGGGATTCTAATTTATTTGTTGAGGATTCCTTGGTAAACCCCAGATTGTGTAGTGATATACATTTCTATCCAGAATATTCTTGGCCTATAGCTTTCCAGGAATTATATATTGGCACATAGTAAACGCTCAAATATTTGTTGATGTGTTGAATAAATGTGTTACGTGTTTTCTGCATATTGTCTCATTCAATCAAATACCATTTTTAAGTGTGCATGCGTGGGTTTCGAGGGGCCAGATTATTTGCCCACGGTCACGTGCCTACTAAGTCTCAGAGCTAGGATTGGAGCTTAGGACTCTGCAATGACAGAGATTGAGTGAGTTCTTCACCATAGCACCACATGGCCTGGGATTGATGAGATCAAATGCTAAAGCCAATGGCTCTATCATTCAACTCACCCTTCTGTTGAGATTTATTCCTAGAGTGAGATCTCCATGTTGTTATAGATTTATTTTCTGATTGAAAAGTAGGATTCGATGACATGGGTTTTTAGCCTCCCTAATCAGACTCTGATGGAAGATGCTTAGAGCCACCATAGTCCTCCAATGACCGAGTGGCCCAATTACCTTTGCGTGTCTTGGAATCATTTGCCATTCGATAAGCAGGCTATATTAAATACTTGTATGTTGATATTGTGCTAGTGGCTGAGGAAGACATCCAGAAATATGACCTTTGACTGGAATGAGCATACATCTGGGTTTTCCAGGGAAAGTTCTATTTATACTTGTTGCCCTAGTGTAGTTATTGATAGTACCTCCCATGTCATTATCTCAAAAAAGTACTAATTTGGATGATAAATTATATGGTCACCTTAACTGTGGTAGACCTTCAAGGTGCTTGCGAATTCATTGGTGAGAGAAGAAATATAAACATTAGAAAATATTTACTAATCTCCTTCTGTCTTTGGTACGTAGCTTCTGTAACCGTCCCCACTGGTCCCTGCGTCCTCATATTCATGTCCTTGTATAAGCTTCTCTGTTAGAGGCTGGACCTGGTGACTTGCTTCCAATTAGTGGAATTCAGCAAAAGTAATGAAATTTTACTTCTCAGATTAGGCTATAAATAGGATTGCCAACTAAATATAGGATGCCCACTTGAATTCAAATTTCAGATAAACAGTGGATAATTTTTTAGGGTGAGTATGTCCCATGCAATCTTTAGGACATACTTCTACTAAAAATTTATTTACTGTTTATCTGAAATTCAAATTTAACTGGGTGTCCTATATTTTTTAAAGTTTTATTTTAATTGTGGTAAAAAAAACCCCTCATAACATAAAATTTACCATCTTAACCATTTTTAAGTGTGTAGTTCAGTAGTAGGAAGTATATTCACATTGTTATGCAAACAACTCCAAATTTTTTCATCTTGAATAACTGAAACTCCATACCCATTAAACAATAACTCATCATTTTCCCCTATGTCCTGACAACCACCATTCTACTTTTTGTTTCTATGAATTTGACTATTCTAATACTTCATAAAAGTAGAATCATATAGCATTTTTGTGTGAATGGCTTATTTCACTTAGAATAATGTCCTCAAGATTAATCCATGTTGTAACATGTGTCAGAATTTCCTTCCCTTTTAAGGCTGAGGAATATTCCATTATTTCTATATATCACATTTTGTTTATCCATTAATCTGTTGATGGACACTTGGGTTGCTTCTACCTCTTGGCTATTGTGAATAGTGCTGCTATGAACATGGGTGTACAGTTATATCCTCACTAGTTATTGGTCTGTTCTGATTTTTAATTTCTTTATTATTCAATCTTAATAGATTATATGTTTCTAAGACTTACCAATTTCATCTAGGTTACTGAATTTGTTGGCATAGAATTGTTTGTAGTATTCTTATAATCTTTTTTATTTCTGTAAAATTGGTTCAAATGTCCCTTTCTTCATTTGATTTGAATCATCTCTCTTTTTATGGTTAATCTAGCTATTTGTTAATTTTGTTAATTTCTTTGAGGAGCCAACTCTTGGTTTCATTGATTTTCTCTACTGTTTTTCTATTCTCTAATCCAGTTATCTCTGCTCTACTCTTTATTATTTCCTTCCTTCTATTAGCTTTGGGTTTAGTTTGTTCTAATTTTTCTAGTTTCTCCAGGTGTAAAGTTAGGTTGTTGACTTGAAATTTCTCTACTTCTCTGACATTCACTTGATCATAGCCAAAAGGCTGAGAAGCAATTCTTTTTTGACATACATGTTTAGAGCTATACATTTCCCTCTTGGCACTGCTTTGGGTGTCCTATATTTTTATTAGTTAAATATGGCAACCCTAGCTATAAAAGATTGTAACTTCTGACTTGTTTGTATTCACTCTCTTGCCTTCTCCTGTTCTCACTCTGGTGAAGCCAGCTGTCATGTTGAGAGCTGCTCTTTTGATGTCAGACAAGGACCAGTGGAGGTCTCAGATTAACAACCTGTGAGGCTGACTCCTGTCTACAACCACTTGAGTGAGCTTAAAAGTGGACTTTTTCCCAGCTGGGTTTTAAAATGAAGCTCTAGCCTTCCTTGATTGCAGCCTCATAAGAGGTCAGAGCCAGAGGACCCACCTGAGTCCTGGCTGTTCAGAAACTGAGATAATAGGTGTTTGATGCTTTACACCACTACATTTTGGGGTAATTTGTTATGTAACAATAGATAACTGATACACTGTCTCAACATTTTCTTTAGGTGCAATTTCTACTATACTTCACAAAACTTGACTTCTGAATACATTTTTCATAATCTTGAAAATTGTAACTTGAGCATGTATCTGTGGGTTACTCAGGGACATGAATTAGGGAATCTGGCATAACACAGAATCATTTGAATGGCAGACTAGATACAATAAAAAAAAGTCTTGTAAGTAGGCATTTCATTGGTAGGAAAACAAATAAATTTGTATGAATCTTGTTGAAACTGCTAGAGAGGATACTCCTGAGAGGTTCTACAAGCAGTAAATGAAACTTCATGGTATCTATTTAGCAAGCTTTTTTTAGTTTGGTGGACACAATAAAGGGTTTATGTAATGTCATTCTTAAACCCTTATATATATTGATTAGATTATGATACAGTCATAATGGGAGAGTCTTTAGTCATTCACGATGACAGTTCACAATACATATACAGACATGGAGATTTGTTCCTAGTAAAATATTAAGTGAAAAGGGCAGATTGACTGCAAGGTTTTGCTATCATAAGCAATGCTGTGCTGAACATCTTTGTGGTGAAATCTTTGCACATATTCATGTTATTTACTTAGAATGAATTTCTGAAAGTAAAATTGCTGGGTCCAAGTTTATCCTACTTGTTAAGGGTTTGTGTCTTGGTTTAATTCTGGCCATTCCAGGTGACCATGGCAATGGATTTTATGTCTGTGTCCAGCATCTACTTGAACCTTTGCACATTTCTAATGCAGGACTCATAGGAAGGGCTCATTAAACCTCTTGTCTCCAATTTCCCTACTCTCTTCTCTAAGGAAAATGGAATGGCTTACTGGCTGAATCTCCATCATTCTCTCTCCTGAATCTATGGCTAGGTTGTACTTTTCATTATATTTTTAATACTAACAGGTCCTGCATCAAATATATGTTTACCAGACACTGTTCTTTGGTTAAAAATCCATGGATTTTTTTTCCTTGAGTGTGCGTTCAACAGAACACAGTTGTTTATTTTCAGAGGAAAACTAACCTGGCTTTATCTGTAACTTAATTACCAAGAAGTCCCATGTGTGGTCTCTGGTGCTGTATAAATTAATAATGCCATAATTGTGGAGTTCACATATGGGGTATTGCTACTCTCTTTCTCTAGAGAACCAGGATAGCAAACAGCCTTTGCATTAACATATATGCTGTGAGTGGACTTTTTCCCCCTGAAGCATTTCCACCCCTTTTCCATCTCCCTCCCCTCTTTTTTATGTCCCTTTTACTCTCTGTGGGAAGCAGTCAGTGGCGTTCTTATAGCTACTGTTTCTCCTCTGGGTGGCTATTGAAATATCCCCCTAATATTTCTCCATTATAACGCGAGCCGTCAATAGCACAATGCCTTGTTGGTCTGCCTTTCCGGGACATAGTACAGAGCTATTCCATTACTCTGCCATCCGTCAGGACAATAAGCCACAAATCTTTTTCAGTGCACCGCCAGCCATGGCCACCTTTGGGCTGGAAGGCAGAGAAAGGCAGGAATATTTCCCCAGTGTGGAAAGAAATCAAACGCCTGTTCTGGTTTCTTCTGCATGTGCTTTTTCCAACGAGTCACCGCATACCTTTAAGGAGACATCCTGATTGGAAGGAAGGAAAGTTTGCTTTGCTTAAATGTTTCAGTCAGAGAAATCGCACAAGTCCAACGAGGGACAAGGCTCCCTGCAATATGCGCTTGATTTTCTTTGGAGGATTTGCTAATGATTGGTGGGAGCCCCGGTTCTTATTTATTCCTTACTTTTCTTAATAATGAAAAAGAGACCATCTGTTGGGTGTGTGGCTTGCTGATAAACTCACTTGGAGCAGTGACTGGCAAGTATGTGTATTTTGTACCCTGGGTTATTAGGAGGGAAATACTAAACACTATTAAGAAATTCACAGCATTTAATGTGGGTACTGCTTGGTCTTTAAGGTTTATGCCAATATCAGCTAAATATGTGAGGTATTAAGTATTTCATTATTTTTAAAAGAATTTTGAACATTTCTTACCTCGCTCATAACATTGAAATAAATTCCAGATGGATTAAAGAGTTAAATATTTAAAAATCTAAACTGTTAGAAATTCTAGAAGAAAATAGATGTGAATATTTATCAAACATCCTGAGGGGGAGGGTTTTCTTAGCTTAGAGTTGATGGAATAAATCACTAAAGATGTGACTGATAGATCTGACTGCATACAAATTCAAAACTTTTATACATCATAAAAAATCACCAAGATTAAGAAGCAATCAACAAAACTCAAGATAATGTTGTAGAAAGTTCAGCAAAGGGTACTTTTTTAAAAATAAATACAAAACACATATAAACTGAATACTGCAGATACCAGGACCTCAGTAAAGACAGGGAGAAGGGACATAAATAGGCAAAAGATAAATATAAGGTATACTGGTAAATACCTACAGAAAAAATTTAACTTTCCTAAGTAACCAAATAAATGGAAATTAAAACAATAGCGAGATACTATGCCCCCCCCTTTCAAAATCTCCCTGTCAAATTACCTGACATTTAAAATGCAATGATAATATTGAATGTTGACGAGGATGCAGCAAAATGTTCACTCTCATTCATTGATTAGAATGAAGGTTGCAGGACAGAATATATATGTGTTAAAAAAAAAGGTCCCTTAAAATAAAAATGTGTACAGGAAATGACTGGAAGACTGATTTATATAACGGGACTTTATTTATTTATTTATTTTTTGAGACAGAGTCTCACTCTCTCACCTGGGCTAGAATGCTGTGGCGTCAGCCTAGCTCACAGCAACCTCCAACTCCTGGGCTCAAGCGATTCTCTAGCCTCATCCTCCCGAGTAGAGGGGACTACAGGCTCGTGCCACCGCGCCCAGCTAATTTTTCTATTTTTAATAGAGACGGGGTCTCGCTCTTGTTCAGGCTGGGCTTGAACTCTTGAGCTCAAGCAACCGCCCCACCTCAGCCTCCCAGAGTGCTGTGCTAGGATCACAGGCGTGAGCCACTATGCCTATCTTATAATGGGACTTCAGAACGTTTTAAGAAATGTTCCTAACGAAAATTTTTTCTCTTAGTCTTTTTTCTAGTTTTAAAAAATTCTCAGGCCGGGTGCGGTGGCTCAAGCCTGTAATCCTAGCTCTCTGGGAGGCCGAGGTGGGTGGATCATTTGAGCTCAGGAGTTCGAGACCAGCCTGAGCAAGAGCGAGACCCCCATCTCTAGTATAAATAGAAAGAAATTAATTGGCCAACTAATATATAGAGAAAAAATTAGCCGGGCATGGTGGCACATGCCTGTAGTCCCAGCTACTTGGGAGGCTGAGGCAGCAGGATTGCTTGAGCCCAGGAGTTTGAGGTTGCTGTGAGCTAGGCTGACGCCATGGCACTCACTCGAGCCTGGGCAATAAAGTGAGACTCTGTCTCAAAAAAAAAAAACAAAATTCTCTGTAGGAATATTTTGCCTTTCATCTCTAGTAGACCCCACGTTCCACCAATTTCAGCTCTGTGGTACCACTGAGCCCCTAGCCAGCAAGTTTTTTTTTTTTTTTTCCATTTTTTGGCTAATGCCAGCTCTTCTGTAGCCATACCGCTCTCCTCTTCACCCTGATTTCAATGCCCTGGACCTTTCTACACATAAAACCATAACCTCCTTTCCCACCTTTCTTACTATCAGTATGCCAGTTTATTCTGCCAAATTTATGTTCTCTCTTTTGCCTGTGGCTCTGGCCAGTACTCTCCCCTTCAGATCTGACTGTCCTCATCAATTTACTTTTTTAACCCCAGCTTCTTTTTCTTAACATTTGAGCCTTTATTGCTAATGCTTATTCTCTCTGAGCCTGTTTTCTCATCCATTAATTGGGTGCAATATTTGCTGTGCAAGTTTATTGTAAGAGTGCAATTAAATGAGAAAATGTATATCTTGAAGCTTGAGTTTCTTTGTCAATATCATTATTGTTCTGATTACTCTGGTTTGTTTTTCCCATCTGTATTTGAATCTCAGGATAGTGGCGCCAAGGTGGCTGACTTTTCTCTGTCCTTGCCTCCTGATGAACTGTCTCATTGGTATACTCAGCCACCATTGACAGGAGGAAAACTTAGGCTTTATTTGGAGGGCCCAGAAAGGAGAACGTTTTAACTCTGCATCTTTGGGGAGAGCATGGTCGAACGCTCTGTGTCCTGGAGTTGCTCTTGTTGGTATGTGTGGGGAGGGAGAGAGTGTGAGACTACAGCACAGGTAAGGAGGAATGACAATTCCTATGCTCTAGGGGAGGAAGTTGGAGATCTCTGCCTTTGCTTCTCAGTCTCCTTATTTGTTTGGGGCCAGTAATGACCTGGATGCAGGTGTCTAGCTCATCTCTTCCTGGAGGGATGGATTGCTCTTTGCTGAGTTCCTACCATGACTGAGCAAGCGTTCCTTCATACCAGAAGCTCTGTCAGATGCAGGGCAGGCTCTGTCTGTCAGGATCCCACAGACCAGAGGAGGAACCCAGTCCTGTACACAGAACGTTATGTCAGACGTGGCCCGGGCTATCACACGTATATGGCTCAGTGCACAGAGGAGTGAGGAGCCAGTGCTGTCCAGACCACGGGAGAGGGCCGGGGACAGGGGCAGGCTGCAAATGGCTTTGTAGAGAAAGTAGCCTTTGGAATGGGCTTTGAAAGATGCAGGGTATTTTTCCAGGTGAAGAAGTGGGGTCGAGATATTCCATGCAGAAAGGAAAGCTTGTGCAAAGCCATAGTGGGGTGCAAAGGCTGTAGCATAAGGCAATGAGGAATCAAATGTCTGGAACATAGCGCGGTGGAGATAAATGAGTGTGAAGTAGTCCAGGGTGACGCTTGGCCACTGGGGACCTCGTGCAGTATGATAAGAGAGTACAAATCACAATCCCTGATTCAAAACCCTTGGAGCCAGAGGTGGTTTGGGAGTTAGAATTTTTCAGATTTCAGAAATGCAATGTTTTGATTGTACTGTATAAACATCACATAATATCCCTGGGGGGAGCCTGGGGCAGCACCCTGTAATAACCCTGTTAATATTTCTGACACCAAACAGTCTCAGCTGAGAAAGGAAGAACATAATGAGTCAGTTTAGATCAAGTTTTGCTGCCAACTGCATACAAAGAAACTAGATCTCAGAGCTTATTGCAGTTTGAAAGTAAAGTAAGGAGTTATGGGAGTGTAGTCATTGTTTGTTTTTAATCTGGAGGGCAGTAGGTGGTCATTAAAAGATTCTGCACAGGAAAGGTATATAATTTTAATTGGGTGGTGGGGAAACATACCTGTAGATTCTACAGAGGGTGAATTAGAGGAGGGGGCCAGGGGGTGCCTGCCTTTCTCTTGCTTGCTCCTCCTGATCCTTTTCTCTACTTTTGATACTTCCTTTTCATCACTTCTTGGCGCACTCCTTCCAGATCCCCCTCTTCTGACAAGCCTCTGTGCCTCGCACTGTGTAGGTAGGTGCACTCCTCTCTCCTGGCCTTCCTCGCTGGCGTGAGTGAGCATCCATTCTTCCCAAATCCCGTCTACCCCAGAGAGCTCCCTTGCTTGTGTAGAAAAGCCCCCTTTTTTCTTCCTGAGCATCCAGCTTCTCTTTCATGCTGCCAATCCTCTTCCCTCAGTGTTAGAACTTCAGCCTTGCCTAAGCGATGGAAGACATCATCGCTGGTGAGGAAATGGGCCCAGAGAGGACATGACAGAGCAAGCTGGCATCGGAGGTGGTTCTAGACCCAGCGCCCCTTGACCATGGTTCAGAGCTCTCACCTCTGCACGGTGGTACTGGTGAGTTTCAGCATCCCGAGAGTTTGGTATGAACCTGAGCTGTCTTCACCTTTGAAGGACAATTTGAAGGCAACATTTGAAGATTTTTTTGTTAAAATTCTCTGATGATGCTTGGCAAGGAAATGATGTTTACGTACTAGGTTCGACTTTTATACTCAGTCTTTTCTGGCATTTATGAGCTTGAATCACGATTTCATTCTTAACCAATGAGGCCCTTGGATAAACAATAGTATAGTTATTGTTATTTTGGGACAATTATTTTACAACTTTCAGTTACATTTTACTAGCTACAGAGAAGAGCGTTTGGCGTAATAGGAACTAACTATTGAGGAAAGTTATTTATTATGTTTCAGACTGCAATGCTGAATCTTCCTTTTCTTCAACCATGAAAAAGAAAGGGCAGGAAGGAAGCTTGCATAATATTTATAAAATAGGACTTTGCCTAAATACCATTATTTAAATAAGATATTGCCTTTTGCCAAATGTTTTTAATGCACGTTCAGTTAATAGAAATTAATGTTAAGAAGAGAAAAGAGAAAAATGTTAATCTATAAATATGCTTGAAGCACCCTAAAACCTGTATTTTTTCTCAGCTATTTTTTTCTTTGCCCCTTGAATTTTCCCAAGCCATCTGAAAATGAATTGCTCCTACGATACTGTGCAACAGGCACATATGAACTATCCTGAAACATATTTCAGGTGATCTATAAATAGCTCACCAGAGCAGTACAGCGCTGCTGCTGGGAGACAGGGAAGCAAGACAAAAACCCTGAAATGACAAAGCTGTCAGAATATTTCAGGAGTCTTTCAGTCTCTCACATTGGATCTAGCAGTTGGCACTTGCTGGGCACCTGATTCATAATCACAGATAATTTCCCTTGCAGAAAGGGGACAGCTAGACCCTGGTTCTGCCCCCTGCTCGCCCTGTGACCCTGGGCATGGAACTTTACTTCTTTGAACCATAATTTTTTAGACACACGTGCCTCAAAAGATTGTTGCAGAGTCTAAACAACCCAACGGGTACCATGGACACTATTTTGGTGATAGGCACAGTTATAGCTGTGACTCAAGCCTTACAAAAGCAATCCATGTAATCAAAAACATTTGTACCCCCTTCATATTTTGAAATAATCATAAAAAAAGATAATATGGAAATACACAGTACCGCACCCAGCATGTAGAAGCTGCCCAGCAGATGCTGGTCTAGTGGAGGCATCATGGTGTGGTGGGAAGAACATGGTTTTGGGGACTCATGAGTCCTGGGTGCAAATCCTGCTTCCTCATTTACCCAAGGGGTAAACTAGAGCCAGTTATTTAACTTTTCTGAGCCTCAGTTTCCTCGTCTATAAAATGGTGATAAATTGATGAGGTAATCATATGTAGGGGTCAACATTGTTTATGAAACATGCATTTGTTAAGTTCGTTTTGTTAGCTAAGCACTGTTTTGGGTACTGGGAGTAAAGTAGCACATAAAACGTACTGCTTGCGGTTAAGGCACTCGGACACCAATCTTGGAGATGGATAATTAATAAACAATTATGCTAGAGTGTGGTATGCACTATGATGCGTGATGACAGAGTTCAGATAGAAACCCTTGTTCAGGGAAACTTATCCAGAGTTTGGGAGCTGCAGAGAGATTTTTAAAAGAAGTGATGGCTTAGATGGAATTTGAAAGAAGTGCAGAAGAGAGCTGGTTAAAGTGGGACGGGGAAGAAGACTTTGTTCTGCATAGGCGTTGTCTAAAATGCTTTACATTTCTCACTTGTTCCTCATAGTGACCTTAAGAAGGAAATCCTATGATAACACCGATTTTTACAGATGAGGAAGCTAAGGATTAGACAGCCATGTCCAGATTCACTCTAGAGCATACATTTTGGAGTTTTTTTAGCTTCACCACAATTCTCTTTCCTCCAGAATTGCCTCTCCCTCCCTCCCCTAGTGCACAGTGGGGTCTTTAACGATGGGTTTCTGCCATATGTTCCTAACTACAGTTGAGTAGACCAAGAATGCACACTGACCTAGGCTTGGCTAAACACAATCTCTCCTGGCAATGTGAAAATGAAACTGGACATACAGAGAGCAGAAGCCTTAGAGTTTACTTGTGTCAGCATGCTTGAGAGAAGGTCCGTAAATAGCAAAGCTCTTTCTTGTATTTGTTTGGATTAGGTTTAGCTGTGAAGAAAAGATAAGTCAAAATAGCAGAGCTTATTTAAAGACATTTCTTTCTCATGTAAAGGAATCTGGCATTTGGTGTCCAGGGCTGATTCAGTGTCTCCTTGATCCTCAGGGACCTTTCCTTCCTTTTATTCTTATTCCTTTCCTTATTCCTTTTATTTCTTTTTTTTTTCTTTTTGCTTTCTTTCATGAAGACATCTAGTATTATTTTGAATAAGTTAAGGAGCAAACATCCTTGTCTTATTCCCATTCTTAGGAGGAAGATATTATTTCACCAGTAAATATTTTGTTAACTGTAGTTTTTTTTAATAGAGGTTCTTTATCAAATTGAAAACAAATCACCTTCTATTCCTAGTTTGTCAAGGGTTTTTATCAGAAATGTTTGCCACGTTTTGTTAAATGCTTTTTCGGTGTCTATTCAGATGATCATATTAATCACACAACCTTTCCCCTTTGTTTGGTTAATATGGTGTAAGGAAAAATGCAGTTGTATAGGCAAAGCGTTTCTTAGGCCAAACTAAGATGACCGTTGCTGTGTTTTTTCTGGCCCAGCCCCCCGGCAGGCTGACCTTCCAGGGAGACATGAGTCAGCATACTTAGGTAACCCAGGTGTTATCTTGTATGTGAACTCGTGTGGTCGCACTTTCCCATGGCATGTTGCCATTATTGTTCAGAGCCATAAATAAGCACTCCCCATGTTCTCCGCCATGCTTTTCACTGCTGCTGTATCCCCCTGAAAATAAAAAGCATGTCTCACCTGCCCGCTTCCACTCACCTTTTCTTCCAATTTCCAAAACCTGTGCAGGAGTATGCGCTAGCCACAGAGCATCCTCCTCAGATATGGTAAATTACATGGACTGATTTTCCAATGTTGAAGCAAACTTCCATTCGTGGGAAAAGGCCCATTTGGTCATAATTTTTATTCTTTTTATATATTGTGGGATCTCATTTGCTGCTTTTAAAATGATATTTGTGTCTGTGTATATGAGATGTTTTGGTCTGTTATTTTCTTTCCTTGTAATGTCTTTGTCTGTTTTTGCTCCCAGGGTTATGCTGGCCTCATAAAGTGAGTAGGGAAGCGTTTCTTTCCCTATTTTCTGAAAGAGTTTGCGTAATATTGGTATTCCTTTCTTTTAAAATATTTAACAGAATTTACTAGTAAAATCATCTGTGCCTGTGGTTTTCTATGTGGCTATTTGTGTTTGAATTTGATTTCTTTGACAGATATAGGACTGTTCAGATTTTCTCTTTTTTCTTATGTGTGTGCTTTAGTTTTAGTAAGTTATGCTTTCAAGCAATTTGTTCATTTCATTTATGTTAGGATTTATCGATAGTTGTTTATAATATTTTCTTATTCTAATTTTTGCAAGATTCATAGTGATATTCCCTCCCCCTTATAGATACCAGTCACTTGTGACTTGTGTCTTCTTTATTTTATGATTATTCTTCCTGATGTTTATCAATTTTATTAATTTTCAAAGACCCAACTTTTGGCTTTGTTCATTTTCCTGATATTTGTCATTTTATTATTTCATTGACTTCTGTTCTTGTTCCATTTTAACTTTCAATTTATTTTTATCTTAATATTTAAAGTGTAACTCTAGTAGCATATATTTGTCTTTTGCTTTTTAAAAATCTTGACACCTTCTGCCTTTTAATTAGAGAGTTTAGTTAATTTATATTTAATTTATTACTAAGGTCTTTGAGTTTAAGTCTACCACATTTCTCTTTATTTTTCATTTGTTCTTTCTGTTCTTTTTTCCTCATGTCAATTTCCTGCCTTCTTTTGGGTTAGTTATTTTACAGAATAAAAATTCTATTAATATTTTGTTTCCTGTATTGGCTTCTTATATATATTTTAAATTATATTTTAGTGTTTGGTTTAGGGCCAGAATTATGTGTTCTTAATTTATCAAAGTCTATTTAGAGTCCATATTATACCATTTCCCACTTAAAATTTCTCACTTTCCACTTTCCACTTCCTACTTCAAAACTGTAATAACTTTATAATATTTACTCTCCATCCCTTTGTGCTATCTTTTGTGCTATCTGTAGAAGCATATCTTTTGCTTCTACATGTTTTATGTTTTAAATTTTTTTTTTTTTTTTTTTAATTTTAAAGAGATTTATTCTGAGCCAACTTTGAGGACCATGACCTGGAGCCACTGCTAAGAGGCCTTGGGCAAGTGGACTCGTCATAGCTGGGTTACAGTTTGGTTTTTATACATTTTAGAGACAGGGGTTACGGGTAAAGCCATCAATCAATATGTAGGAGGCATACATTGGTTTGGCCCAAAAAGGTGGGCCATCTCTAATCGAGGGCTTACAGGTTAAATGTGGGTTTAAAGGTTCTTCGGATTATAATTGGCTAAAGACGTGAAGCTTTGTCTAAAGGCTTGGAATGTTTTAACATAAACTGTTTACCAGAGATAAGCCACCATTTGTTGCATAAATTGAGGACCTGCAGGTTTGTCTTGCATATCTTTGGGCCTATTAATGGGTTACAAAGGAAGTCTCCAAGAAGGGAGGGGGGGCATGATAAGGCATGTCTGACCTCCCTCCTCCTCCCAGGCAATTTTGCTTTAGGATATTCCTTCGGCCACGAGGGGGTGAGCATTTTAGTTCACAATTCCCCTCTTTTGGCCAAGATCTGTCATAGGCTGCATCCATGGCCAAACTTTTATTTTGTCCCATCCGTTGCCAGGGTCGTGTGGCTACCTGCCCTGGGTCCATCTAGTCCCTCGGTGGGACCCTTGTGGCCACAAGGACTGAAGAGCCAAACTGGGGCTTACAGCCAATTAAATAAGCCAAACGAGATGGGAGGTAGACAGGCACTCATTAATCCTCTAAAATCCTTTAGATGACATAAGAGTAAAATGCAAAATATCAAAGACAAAGCCACAAAACTAATTTACCTACAAGTATTGAGATACTATATTCTTGGTTTTAGTGGTAGACTTGTAGCAAATATAACATGTGATAGTAGTTAAATATATTTAAAACAATATTTTGCTTTAGTAATTTGTTTTAAAAGTTGTAGTTTAAGGAAATAATAAAAAGATAAAGCACATTCTTTATTTTTAACACTTATTTACCAGTTCTTATGCTCTTTAACACTTTTTGCAGATCTAAGCTTCCATCTGGTATCATTTTCCTTCAACCTAAAGAACATCCTTTTGCTTTTCTTGTGAAGCATGTCTGCTGGCGACAAATTCTCTCAGCTGTTGTTTATCTTAAATTATCTATATTTCACCCTTGCTTTTGAATGATAGTTTTACTAGATATTGATATTCTAGGTTGACATATGTACCCTTCTAACACCTTAAGGAAAGAGTTCCATTGTCTGCTGGTCTTTGATGTTTAAGATGAGAAGTAATAATTGCATCATTGTTCCCCTGAATGTAATGTGTCTTTTTATTCTACCTGCTTTCAAATTTTCTCTTTATCTTTGATTTTTAATAGTTTTATTATGATGTCTTAGGCATCGTTTTCTTTATATTTATTCAGCCTGAGGTTCACTAAGCTTCTTGGATCTGTAAGTTAATCTTTTTTCATCAAATTTGGGGAAAAATGATGATCATTTCTTCAATTAATTTGCCTTGTTCTCACTTTGCTACCCTTCTGGGACTTATTAGGTTTATGTTAGACTGTTTGATATTGTCCCACAGGTTCCTCTTTATATAATAATAACTACCAATTACAAATACCCACCATGTGCAGGGATCATGTTAAGTGCTTTATATATGTTGTTTCATTTAATCATTCCAATAAACTTTATGAGGTATGTCTATTTAAATCAGAAGTGTGTAATATGTTCATTGTACAGATGATCTAATGGTGTAGGTTTTTCTGTCCTCCATGGCATCCAGCTAGACTACATTTCCCAGCCTCCTTTGCATTTGGGTGTGCCTATGTGTCTCAGTCATGGCCGATAGAATATGGGTAGAAGTGGCGTATACCACCTTAGGTTTGGCCAATAAAATTTTTTCAAGGGATCCTCATGCTCTCTCTTCTTATCTGCCAGCTGGGTGTCCATGCTTAAAATGAGCTTGTAATCCCTACGTCAAAAATTGTGGAGCGTCTATCAACCTGGATTCCTGAATCACTGTGTGTGATTCAGTAGTTTACCCACACTCTCCACCTATTTGCTCTGCTGCTGCCTACATGAACAACAAATAAACTTTTTTCCCCAAGCTAATGAAGTTTTAGGATTCTTTTGTTACAGAGTCAGCATTACCTTAGCTAATACAATATTAAAGCTTAGAGAGGTTTTGAATTTTATAGATAAAATAAGTAAGGGTCAGAGAAGTTAAAGAATTTGTCCAAGGTCACACCGCTAGCAGGTGGTGATGCCTGGATTTTTTAAAACCAGACTTTTCTTACTCAAAAGCATATGCCTTTTGAGTAAGAAAAACCACTATCTAGTTTTCCTTCCTTTCAAAACTATGCCATTAAAATATGTTTTGGTACTTGATTTAGAGTAAAACTGTTATCATTCATCCTTGCAAGTATTGGTTAAAAACAGCAGAGGATCTGGAATCAGGAGATCTAGTCTCCATGTTGGGTTTGTTGCTTTCTGGCTGTTTGTTTAATCCGGTGCAAGTCATGCAGTACCTACCTCATAGGATTATTGTGAGGATTAACTCCATGATTACTTATAGCCACCACAGAAATAGCAGCTAACATTTTTTGAGCTTTGACATATGTTATCTCACCACTCTATGATGCAAGTACTACTATTATGCTCAATTGTATATATAAGGAAACACATAGGTTAACTTCAAGATAAGCACAAATAAAATAATGTATTCAAAGTACCAAGCACAGTGCCTGGCATATAATTAGATACAAATGCATGCTAGTTCTTTTTTCCTTATAGCTTTATATCTTATTCAGTAGAGTCACTAACAACATGCTGAATTTAACCAAATACCAACAGAGATAACATTCTAGGGGCATGTTTTTTTCTCACTCAGGTTCCCAGTTCAGATAGAAACTCTTTCCATTCCAAACTATCTCCCCCAAAGACAATTCCTCCTCTATTCAATAATCCACTCACCCGCAACTAAACTATTTCATTAGCTGATACCTTCTAGAATTTCCCATTGATGGAAATGGAAGTTCTAGGCGAACTTCCATTGAGAAGTTAGAATAGATGGAAGTTCTATTCATTTCTCTGTATAGCCAGGGAAAGGTGAGAAAGAAATTTATTTTACCAAAAGAACACACAAAAACAAAACAAACAAAAAAACACAAACCAAAAAATCCATTCAGAATGCAAATTCAGAAAAACTAAATTATATTTCAACTAAATTAATCTTTATGAATTAGACTCATATTTAAATTCTTTTCTTTATATAAATTCATTATAGTTACTCAAAACATCCTGGTGTGTGAGGTGTTAAGTGGTTCATGAATAAAGCTTAAATGCCAAAATTAATAGCACAGCTGTGCACAGAGCAAAATGTAAGCTTTAACTATGATATGATTTTCCTTTTTGGAGATTGACTATTTCACACATATTTTTGGGGGCAAAGGATTTGAGAGGAGGATGGACCTTCAGACATACAGCAAGTGATGAATTAGGTACCAAGTTAAGTACAGGTGAGGCAAGTGACCAGCTTCCAGACTGAATGCAAACGATCTTTCCTTCACAGCTCACACAGCCCCGCTACTCTGAGCATGCTCTGTTGCATCTTGTTATTGACAAAAGCTGCTTGTTAACGTCAAGCTCCCAGAGGCCGCCATGGAGCTAGCTGGCTCTGCAGTCTCTACTTTACTTCAGGCTGATCCCAGCCCAAATGCAGCAGTTTAAATGGTCACAGGTCTGAGTGATTCCCAGATAATGACCCTGTAAGTATGAGCGTTATTTTGATTGTCATCAGCTGGAACAGAGACACAAAGGAATGCATCTGAGTGAACAGGCTGTGATACCAGTGTCTACATCAAGGACAGCCCACAAGGCCGTGGCAAAAATCCATTCAGGGAAATTTCTGGAATTGCATCCTCTCAACCCCTTCTGTCTCTTTAGGGCCCACTATCTGCTTTCTCCGTGGCATCTCCTCCTGTCATATGTAAGCCCAAGATATCAAGTCCCTGTGAGCACATTCCTAGGTGGGAACCCCTTCCTTCCAGATACTGCCATTGACTGAACCCCAAGGGCCATCCTGAGTGTCCAGGGATTGCTAGGCACTGGCCCATTGTAGACTCTTAGATAATGCTTGTTATGTGGACAGAGATGAATATTTAATAGACGTGTTCATCACAGCAACTGCCAATTCGCCACCCTCTTCAAAGGGTAATAGCCCCATCTACAACAAGTGACCCTGGATAGTTTCCCGAATGCAGAGTTGCTACTAGAGTCATTGTGAATATTTGCCTTGAGGGCAGCCGATTTGTAGGCTGCTACCAGGCCATGAGGAAGACAAGCCTCACCTGAAAAGCAAGGCCAAGGGAAATCAGCCAGACCAGCCGGCTTTCTCCCTGGGGAACCTCACCTAGAAAATACATAAAATAAGCCAGTTTGTAAGAAATGAGGAACAAAAAGACACACATAGAAGGAAAGAACAGACAGGAAATTCCCAGGATTGGTGATGCCTTGGATTTAGACAACAAACTGGCTTCATTTGTGATCTTGTCTCTTTTGTTGAATGTTCATCCTGACAACAAATGTATACTATTTTAGGTAGCTTCACAGAGTCTCTGTTGCTAGCAAATCTAAAAGAACCCTTTCTGAGGTGGGTAAGGCCGTGGCCCTGCTTTGAGGTACTGGCTTCTCTCTGCCAGACAGCCCGGCCTTCTTGCCCAAGACTGGCCTGGCTCTGTGCTTGGCTCTGGGTCAAGTTGGAACCTTTTCTTCCTGGATCCCCTGGTGCTGTTCTTGGCCTTCCTCCTCCAAGGCAGGTAGCTTCATGAGCTTCCTTAACACGGAGGCCGGCTACATCCTAACATGGGCGACCAAGCTCCGGGGGTGGGCGTTGCTTCAGTGGATGGTGGGGAATGTTCACAAGCGCCACCTTTCTACTACTTCTCCACTGTCTTATGGTTCTGTCCTCACATGGCCTTTTCTGACAATGTCCTCCATGGGCAGCAGCTCTATATAAGAAGGAACCAGTCTCTCTTTGGTATGGCTTGCTCTTACTTGTTTAGGTGACTCTTTGGATCTCACCTGGCTTCAGGTTTCTTGTTTCATCTTTTGGTTTATCCAAGAGCTTTCCAGGGAGGCCAGTCACCCCAGCAAAAGGGGAGCTAAGTGAACAACAAGACTGACTTCCAAAACTTCATATTAAAGGAGATTTGCACATCTAGTGTATTTTGAAAGATTGCATTCCTAGGGAATAATTTAATGCCCTCATTAATTTAAAAACTCATTGGGAGGAAAAGACTATATTCTAGTTTCATTTCTAAAGCAGTAGAAGAATGCTAGATTCTAGGATCTGGCATCTTAGCAATCCGTTCTTCATGGATAAAGAAACGAAAGATCAGAAAGGCTAAGCCCCTTGCCTAATTTCAAGTCCATTAAGACCCCTGACATTCTAACCTTTGTTGCTTGTCCTTCCCACTAAAGACCCTCCCCTGAAGTATGTTTTTGGTGGTATAAGCTACACAATTAGTAAGTCTGCTAGTAAAGACATATGAAAACACCCTCACTCCCTCCTTAGCAACCTGCCATATGGGTTATATACATATATGCTATCTCATTTAATCCTTAAATTACCCCTGAGATGGTTATTGTTGCCCCTACTTTATAAATAATAAAACTGAAGCTCAAGGAAGTTAAGTAATTATGATAATAATGACAGCTATCTCATATTAAGTGCTCTTTACACGCCAATTTTTAGTGATTTGCATGCAGCAACTCCATCTCGCTCACAACCCTATAAGGTAAGCACTCTTACCAAGTAAATTGCCTAAGGATACACAGCCTAGATTTGAATTGGGTCCCACTACCCTGACAGCTGCATTTGAGTGAAAGCAGATGTTTCTAGAGCAAATCAAATTTATGTATAAAAGTGTGTGGGAAATCTCACTGAACCAGCATTAAGCATGCAAACACGTTTATTGCATTTGTGTCCTAGATAAACAAGAATCTCTGCAAGGTGGTTGGACAAGGTTTATTTCATATTGGTTTCCCCAGTACACTTAGCATGCTGGGGCTTAGTGAGTGTTATTGGATAGATAAATGAATGAATGAATATAAAATATTTTCATTGCTCTGCCATTAACTGATTTTGTGACCTTGGGCAATAGATTTGGTGTCTCTGAGCCTTTGCTTCCTGGGTGGAAAATACTGAGGAGAAAAGGAAGGAAGCATGCAGTCCTAATCTCTTAGGTTACCCCTGTGCTGGTTTTTGGGGGACCTTTGAACCACTGCCCTGGGCCTTCCAGAGGGCTGGGAGAACAATGGAAGGCCTGAGCCTACATCTTCAGAGTAATTTCCCCTTTCACACTAGACCTTGGCAGGAATCACTCCTCATGGGTCAAGCCAGGCTCCACCAGGTAGGTGAAAGCCACAAGTGTCTAGGCCTAACACAGTCCCTGTGGTCAGCAGAATTTTGTCTCCCATAATCTTTGCTCAATAGTATTAGGCCTGGAAATATATTGCAGGGCAAAATATATTCCAACTTTGTAGTTGGAATTAATGTCACTAATTGGCTGGCATTATATCAGGGTATTATTATGGATTATTTGAGGAGGCACAATATAATTGCAAGGGAACGTAAAATAAGACAAAAAAAAAAAAGCCAAAGAGTCAATGAGAGGCCAGGCGCGGTGGCTCAAGCCTGTAATCCTAGCTCTCTGGGAGGCCGAGGTGGGCGGATCATTTGAGCTCAGGAGTTCGAGACCAGCCTGAGCAAGAGCGAGACCCCATCTCTACTATAAATAGAAAGAAATTAATTGGCCAACTAATATATAGAGAAAAAATTAGCCAGGCATGGTGGAACATGCCTGTAGTCCCAGCTACTTGGGAGGCTGAGGCAGGAGGATTGCTTGAGCCCAGGAGTTTGAGGTTGCTGTGAGCTAGGCTGACGCCACAGCACTCACTCTAGCCTGGGCAATAAAGTGAGACTCTGTCTCAAAAAAAAAAAAAAAAAAAGAGTCAATGAGAGAAATATGGCAAAAGAGGAGGAGGCAGGAGAGAGAGAAAAGATGCAGCTTTATGAGGACTTAACTCACTGTTGCTGCCTTTACAGGTGAAGGGCAGAGCTGTAAACCAAGGCATGCAGCCTGTAGACACAGAGAGCAGGCCCTGGATGACAGCGGGCATGGGACCCTCACTGCTACAACTACATGGAACTAAATCCTGCCGGTAACCCGAATGTCACTGACGTGGATTCCTGTCCCCAGAAAGGAACGCTGCCCAGCTGACATCTTGATTTTGGCCTTTTGAAACTCGAAGCAGAGAAACCAGCCAAGCCCAACAGACTTTTGGGACCTACACACCTGTGAGATAATAAATCTGTGTTGTCTTACGCCACTAAATGTGTGGTGATTTGTTACAGGAACTATGGAAGATGAATACGGGGTTCAATGAGGGGAACAGAAGCCATTGTTAGTACTTGAAGCAAAAGAAATGTAATGCCTACACTTGGTTACCATGGTAGTGGCTGAAAAGCCAAAGGGGAAACAGGGAGGGAGGCCTAGAGATTGACACCAGCAGGGAGTGATGAGCACCCCCAGACTCCAGGAACAAAGGGAGGAGGTTGGGTTCCCTGGAAACCAAGGGAGGATTAGCAGATGGACAGGCTGCTATTGCTAGAGATGCAACATTATGTACGGAAAGAGAAAAATGCCTTCCAATTGGCCAAACCCAACCAAAAGGTAGCTGACCTGGGCACCTTGGAGACACAGCCTGCAGCAGAGAGCAGGGCGAGGGTAGGGTGTTATGGGGTGAAGCAGAGGCAGAAGATGTATGTCAAGTAAATGGGTCTAGGATTGAAATTACATCTCTTTGGAGGTGAGGTGGGAGGCAGCTTAGTTCCCGATCATAGATTTTTTTTCCCCCTTGGTATATTTTGAGGCTACTATGTCATAGTAGTTTATAATTATTATATTTTCGAGGTAAATTAAAACATTGCTATCATATAGTGATGCTCTTTAAAGACTAATAATGCTTTTGGCCTAAAAGTCTATTTTTTTATGATATAATAAAATCAGCTTTCTTTTGTTTACTATATTCCTGATATATAGTTTTCTATCCTTTTACTTTTCCCCTGTGTTCTCTGAAGGTGTGTTGCATATACAATGTTTGGGTAGATTTCTAAAAATTCCCATCTAACCATCTCTATTTTTTAATTGGTGAATACAGTCCATTTATATTCATTGTAGTTGATGATGTAGTTTTATTTTTATCTTTTACTTGGTATTTTTTATTTGTTCTTTTCTTTTAATGTTTTTTTCTTTCCTGACTTTTCTTCTGGTTTGAAAGTCCTTTAGCCATTTTCTTTCCTTCTTGTTACCCTTAAATATCTTAACATGCTCATCTAGCTTCAAGCCCCAAATTAATCATTATTTCTACATGCATTCAGAACTTTACCAGAATCCTAGAAACACCTCAATTCTGATAACCTGCCTTTGACCTTACAGCTATTATTTTCTATTATTTTATTCCTATCTTGCTTTTTCCTTTTTGTAATCTATTCAAAATATTTGATGCATATAAAATAATATATGCAAGTTGTAAAACATAACAATTTAATGAACATCCATGAGCACACCATAAATGCATGGTTTAAGCCAGGAGTCCTCAAACTTTTTAAACAGGGGACCAGTTCACTGTCCCTCAGATTGTTGGAGGGCAGTTAGAGAGTGTGGCGCACATTCCACACATGCGCACTGTGGGCCGGGGACAAGTCGACTGCTAAGCAGGACAGGCAGCAGCAGCAGCAAAAACATCCGATGGGCTGGATAAATGTCCTCGGTGGGCCACACATGGACTGCGGGCCGTAGTTTGAGGACACCTGGTTTAAGCATTACCTGTAACTTGTTGTGTGTTTTTCCTCTATCCCCTCTCCCTTCATTCCCTCCTCAAAGGGAACTACTATTCTGAATGTTTTGTTTATCACTTAATTGGTTTTTCAAACAATTTGTTTAATCCTAGCAACAATAGAAAAATTTTTAAATAAGTTAAACTTGTTAAATAAGCTTGTGGGAAGTGTTTAATAATGTTATATTCTCTTCTAGGACTTGCTTTTTCATAAAATTCAACATTATATTTCCAAGAAAACAGATTGTTTTGTGTAGTTGCATTTCATCCCTGTTCACTGCTATATTATATTAGAATGAGTGAGAAAAATCATAATTTGTATTCATTTTCTTGCTGATGGATATTTTCTCCCAGTTTTTCCTATTAGCTAATAGAAACAATGTTTCTATTAGCATTCATGTCATCTAGGATGTATACTTCTGAACAGAAGAACTGGATCATTGTTGAAACCTATTTAGTATTATACTTTATCCTTACATTTTAAATCTACCACTTGCTTATCATTCTTTATTACATCTTAGCCCTCCCTTCTGGGATCATTTTCCTTTCCTTGAATCACCCTTTAGAAGTTACTTCATAAGGATCATCATCATGCTTTTCCATCTCAGCTCTGAAAATGTTGGCAGCGTCACCTTCCCTGGATAAAACTTTGAGGGAAATTCTTCTTTGAGGGAAATTGATAACTTAAAAGAAAATGCTTTTGAATAATGACATTGGGAGTCTCCTTATCAAAGGTCTGGGTCTCTGCTCTATGCCTTTATGTGAATCCTTAAATACCCACAGAGCTGACAATTAGCATTTCTTAAATATGAAAGACAGCCAAGGTTATATAAATAACCATCAAAAAAAGAAAGAAGCTGAGGAAAAGGGAAGGCTTGGGATTCTGGAAACAGGTGGTCCAATGTGGACGAGTGTCAGGACATTTCCTCGGCAAGTAAGAGAAAACCCAGGGTGATGGGTTTGTAGCAGGACAGAAGCCACTGGATTGGGGCAGGAGAATCAAGCCTTCTTGGTGGGGTAGATTAAATGACTTGTCCCAAACTCTATAGCCGTTTTCACAGCCACATCTTTGGCACGCTGGGAGAGGGTGACTTTGGGCTTGCTCGTATGACTTGCTTGGGCAAATGGGCATATGGATCAAAGTGAGAATTGCCATTTCTCAGTCTAGCCCTTAAGAGGTTTGTATGTTTCTGCATTCCCTCTGCTGCTGCTAAGATCACCGTATAAAGCATATATTCTTGTGAGCTGGCTAGTCCTGGGAGGAGAATGAGATACATGTGGAGCAGAATTGAGCCTGCAGATCTATGAAATTATTGGTTGCCTTTTAAGAGGAAACGGCTAACCAATACAAGTAGAGATATTGCTGAGATGCTATACATTTCCTTATGTACAAGGAGGAAGTACATTATAAGATTCATGTGTAAATATTTCATAATAATATTTTATAATATTAAATACTGATTTAATACTGATTTTACCAAAACTGAGACATAATAATTATGTTAGGGAGATGAGGATGCAAAGTGTGAGTTGATGTGTATGTGTGTGTGTGTGTGTGTGTGTGTGGTAGGGGGGCTTATGAGGATTATTTACAAGAGCAAAATAATATTCTTTCAAAATAGGAAACTGTGGAAGAAACTGATAGTTGCTCAGCAATATGTATTTTTTTCTTTCATAGAAAGATAATTTTAGCTGACAATGTGGCCATCCAGAATAAAGACTAGAGTTTTCAGCATCTCCTATAGCTAGGTGGGGCCATGAACCACCTTCTAGCCAACAGGATATAAACAGAATTGATATATACATTTTCTGGGTTGTATCCTTAAAGGGAAGCAACCAGCTCTTCCCATTGCTATCTTCCTATCTCACCGGATGAAATATGGTCATGGTGACAAGATGTCTTGGATTAGGTGATTAAGTGTCCTATCTTGAGGCTCTCCCATTTATAAGAGAAAAATAAGCTTTTGTTTTATTCTTTGGCATTTTATTCTCTGTTATGGCACCCAAATCTATATCCTATCTCAGAAACAAAAAGATAGTGTCTGAAGTTGAATAATCAAGAATGAGTGGTATAGGATGTTATTTAGAAATATTTAATTAAATACAAGAAGAAATAGTTAAGTGAAAAATGATGCCACTGAGAGTCTTGAATTTATAGAGAGGGATGGAATGGGGAGCCACTATTTATCCTTTTAAACTGTGTACATGCATTATTTCTGTTAAAATTACATTAAAATAAGCATTTCTCGCACAGATGCACACACAATTTTACGATTTGTGATTGCTGTCACCTCGAACAAAGTATGTTCTCACACAGGAAATTGTGATTTAAGGTGTTAGCAAGAACACTGAGATATCAACAGTTTTATCTGAAACCATACAACTGCTGACAAAAGTTTGATCAACGACATCACTTGCATATTTGTAATCCCAAAGCATAAATGTATCATAAGAGTAGAAGTGGTTTCAAAACAACCAAACTATTACATGACAGTAAAGAAATTTGAAGAAAAAACAAATGTTTAGATGCATCACGGGCCACTATTTCAGAGGTAAGTGAAGCACTTACTGCCAAGGACATTGTAAGGCTGTAAACCTACTTACCTGAAGTGTGATCATGATTTAAGAAAAATATATGTGACCCGCTTGTGACATGGAATGAAAAATGCTGCATTAGCCTCAGCCATACTGGAAGAGACGAGAATGTTAATAAGACACTTCTCTGATGTTACTCTTTGGAAATGCAAGTCTAGGGCCACAGCCTCTTCATATCTTGTTTTTACTTAAAAACATGCCTAATGGATCCAGTTTTTTTTTTTTATGAGCTTGCAGATAAACAGGAAATTTAGGAGTTCAAAAATCATCAAGGCAATAAGGACAAATAAATTGGTATTTGTCAGAGAAAGAGAATATGAGAATCTTGCAATATTAGATTTGGAAGGGTCCTTAGATGTCATTTCCTGCAACTGTCTCATTTTCGTGAGGAAAGTGAGGCCAAGTGATGGCAGTTAATGGCCCAGAGTCATTCTGTGACTTAAAGGCACTTCTCCCAGATGAAGAGAGTGAAACACAGAAGCCACAGAACAAGAGGGAGACAAAGTGAAGAAAGAAGAAAAGATTATCCCTTTTCTGTCTCCCTGGGTATAGATCCTCGGCCCATAGGTCAGGCCTGACCTACGGTGTAGCTGGGGGTGCAGAGAAGATTTAAACTGGGTGAGAAGTTGAAGCCTTCATTTTAAAAAGACTGGATTTTTTAATACATAAAAGTGAGCTACAGAGAGCTCAGTGTGATTGCTTTGTAACTGGAAAGTGATCCAAAAGACATGCAGTGTGCTTGAAATGTTGTCCCAGGGCAAGGAAGGGGGGTCTCACCAGGGGTGGCTGATGGCAGTGATGTAGGAAAAATAAAACTATTGTCTGATGGTACCTTGATGAGTTCCACTTATTCAACAAATCAGTTCCAGGTGTCTACAACTCATCGTACCTGTAAGCCTGTTGGAGCATGCTGGGGGGCTGACCTTGACCTTGGCATTCATAGAGATAAGAAGGACAAGAGGAGAAGCAGAGAAAGCAGAGGGAAGTTTGCCTGTGTTGAGTTTGAGGGACTCGTGGAATGTCCCTGAGCAAATGTTGAGTCGGGAGTACACTCACACTTTCTCTTTTAAGTCGAAAGCCTAGGAGAAAGATTTGGGAGGGAGATAGAATTCGAGAGACCTTACATTTTAGGTGGAAATCAAAATCACTAAAGGGGGTGACATTTTCCAGCTAGAATATATATAGAGTGGAAAGAGAAGAGGCTGGAGGTACAGGCCTGAGGGGGCCAGACACTGGAAGGATAAGGTGAGAAACTGGGGCCCACACAGGAAAATAAGAAGGAGTGACCAGAGAGAGAAGAAGAACCAGAAAGAGAAATGTCACGGAGACAAGCTAGGGAAAAAGAGTGCTTTAAGGAGAAGGAGTTGTTCATTGTGTTGTGTGGAGCAAAGAAGTCAAAACTGAAGGCTAGGTCGTCTTTGGATTTAGTAAAACTAAAGTCATTCATGACCTTGGTAAGACACTGTGAGAGAAGTGGTGAGGGTGGCCACCTGATATTGGAGATTTATATGTGTATTTGAAGATGAGAGGAGCGTGAGCATGTTCGAAGCTACTGAGAAGGGACTGTAGATGAGGAGAGGTTGCCTTGAAATCAAGAGGGGTTGAAGGTGATGGTGTAAGATCCTTGGAAAGGCAGAATGAGATGGGGTTAGGGATCCAAGGGGCAGGGATTAATCCCAAATAGGAAGAGGAACATGTATTCTTAAAACAAGGAACCAGGAAAGAGTGGGTATGGAGGCCACATGATTGTAGTTTAGTAGCTATTAGAAAAGCTGATGCACTTGACCCTTATTAATAAAGGTGTGACATCAATATCGAAGGATGTGACAACTCCCCTGTACTGTGGTCTGGCTGGGGGTTCTGGGCAATGCCATGTACAGTCTTAAGTGGCACATCTTGAGTGGGAGATTGACGACTAGGAGGGTGTGCTTAGAGGAGTTAAGCTCTGATGATAGTGTCTGAAAATGATTGAAGAACAGGAAAATGTTAGCCTTGAGAGATGCAGATTTGGCAGAGAAGCATCACAATCAAACACCTGGAGAAGAGGTCAGGGCTGTTCTGTTTTGTTGTTAGAGGGAAGACATGGGTAACAAGTGGAGAGTATAAGAGGCAAACCTTTTTTCTGTAATATATAGTATGACTTGAATTTAAGTCTGGACTGACTTTTGTTAAGGAATATTAGGAAAAGTGGTGAAACCTAGCCAATGTTCCACCGAGAGTTGAGGACTACATAAATGTTTCATTCAAAAAATATTGAATTTTTATCATGTGCCAGATACTATGCTGGGTTCTGGCCACACAATCTGAATCAGGCAATTAGCCTGAAATCGAATGTGGGAAGCAGACATATAAAAAGATACTTAAAATACAACCAGCTGCTCTTGGCATTGCACACATCATTCTAGAAGATAGCCGTAGCTATTAATAAAATATTAATGCATTCTATTTATTTATTCATATATTTCATCACAAACACAATTAAGAATTTCATTCTTCTCCTATACAGCACTTTTATGAGCCCAGCAATAGAACTCTTTAGAGAAAAACACACGGTTGTCCATAACCAATATCAGGTTTTGAAAGGCAGAAGCAGAATCATGTCAAAAGTTTCTGTTCTGATCCTGTGCGAGGATCTGAACAGGTGCACCATATTCAAAATAATTCACTGAGCTAAAAAAGAGGTGGAGTAATTGATGCCTAGAAACGCAGGAAGGTTGTATAAACACTCCCTAATTACCTGCCACCTAGTCATGTCAATATTTATAAGTCAACACATGTTTTCCATGTGATGTCTGAATGATCATTGGATAAAGTGATTGGGAGAAACCAGGACGAAGTGAATGATGTAAGGTATCTCTGACTTCAGTGCAGGAATACCAATGGGTACCTGGGAAAGTGAGATCAGAGAGGAGAGGTTCCTGGGTCTACTAGGTCTGTCTGTGGAAGGTAGAAGAGCTGGCACGTAACAATGGCACGGAATGGGACCTGCAGGTGGAAGGGAGGGAGAGTCCGGCCATGGGAGACCACAAAAATAAAGTCATGGATGGGTGAACTGACACGAGATGTGTGTGTGTGCATGTGTGTGTACATCTTTATGTTGTAGCAGTTCAGCAGTGCTGGAGACCAAAAATGTGAGCTGGGGTGCTGGTGATGAAATGGAGAAAAAGGCCTTTAGAACGCCCTTGCAGTTGGGAGTCGTGTGAAAGCATCAGAGTGGGCAAGACTGGGAACAGAGAGACAGGCAGGAGCCTGTGGCCAGGGTCCAAAAAGAGGTGACAAGGACCAGGACCACTGCAGTGAGCCCAAGGTTGGGGAGGGAAATACATCTGACAAATGCCTGAGACTTGGTTTTGAAGGTGATGCAGGATTTTGTATGTCACACTAGAGAAAAGAGCAAGCCTCAATCAGAGTGTCAGGAAATAAACATGGTATCACTCTGGCTCTGCCCTATGTGACCACGTGTGTTCCTTTGGTAGACCCATTCATTCACCCAGCATGTCACAGTTTCCACTGCAAACTGGGGCAGCTTAAGGAGAAGACAGCAAAGTTTCCTTCAAACACAGCAGTTTATAATTCTATTGTTTTTAGCTGTGCATGAGCAAAGCACAATAATATCTTCATTCATATTCGACAAATACTTGAGATCAATGAGGTGGCAGACATTGTGCTATGACGGCCATTGTCCTTCCTTCAGAGGGGCAGATTAAGTCTTGGTCCCCAGAACGGGTTTATTCTCCTCCCTGCTGGAAAGGAGATTTTCACCTTGATGCTTATTCCCCTAGGAACCAGACCCATTAGGCATGATTAAAAACAGGTCTTATCTGGAGTTGAGGCTGGCGCTCTGAGATGAGAATACTAGGTACAGTGAACTAAATTTATTGCAAGGATAAAAGAACCCACAGAATGCCTGCCCTGCCCCAGCAACTGGTCTGTGCTCAAAGTGCGGTATTAAGAATCATCATTTATCTTCATTGTGGTAATTTGTCCTTTTATGAAAGAATTTCTGGATGTGTACTTTTACCACTCTTAGAAAGCTGGTAGTTTTGACAAATTCACAAAATAGGTTTCTAATTCCATTCTGTTCCTATCGCACCCCAGTAATTCTCGCATTATTTCTGGAAGATTAGCAGACACACAGTTGTGGTGACATAATTAGTATTCATAGGAGATAATAACGTCAAGGGGTTTTGTTGCTCTTCGAATCTAAATGAAAATATAAGGACAGCAAAAGTTGGATTTATGATAATTTCTTGGCATAAATTGGGTGCTTGTTTCAGTAAATTTTGATGCCATAAATGAGATTTTGTAACGCAAACATGTTGAATAAATCACTTGGAAGAAAATAGATTTTGTTTACTTTATCTGTAGCTTCCTACCTATAAGAAAAAAAGCATTGCTCTTTCTGCAGATTCCCTTTCTGCTATTAAATAGTTAATCCCAAGAACTGTTTCAGGCAATAAAACAGTGACTGGAATCTTTCCGACAATACTCTACTTCTTGATCTTGTTTTTTTTTTTATTTTTTTAATTTTTTTTTTTTTTGTGACTAATTGAAATGAAAGCCTGAGGAAGCTTAATGTTAAAGGAAAACTATGAGCTCTGTGCTGTGATTCTTCAAAGGGGGTGTCTATGTGGTGGGGAGCTCTCTGCTCTGGAATTTTAAGTTAGAGATCTAACTGAAGAATCAATATTTCAATTAGATGCTGTAGTGGGTTTGGGATTACAGTTACTGTAGCTGGAAGATTGAGGGGTGGTTACTGTGAGCTGTTTTTAATTTTCTTTTTAATCGTAGCTTCCAGGGTCTATTTACTTTGCCTGCATTTGAACCACTGAAGTGACCAACTAGGGAAGAACCAAGAAATGTAAATTATTAAGTACTTCCCTTAAGGCTACTAATGGGGTTCTCTGCAATGGCCACTTGTGGGAAAGTAACTGTTGTCTATTATTTTGTAAAGTCCTAGGATTGCCCTTTGAGTTGGCAAGACTAGTTCCCCCATTTTTCAAATAGGTCCTCTACGATCTGTCTGCTGGACGTGTGCTCAGTGAAGAGGGGACTGGGACACAGTGAGGTGGACCTCCTCCCTGGATTCAGTCAACCAGAGTAGCTCGCTTTTCATCTGTTTTATATATTAAGTTTTGGTGAGGTTTGATTTCAAAAATGATTTTGTTATTTACATAAACCATGACTGAAAAATGACCTATCCCAAGTCAATCTTCCTAGGCTTTCTCACAGATAGTCGTCTGGGTCCTACTGACCGACGTACAGGGTAGAACACCCATAGCTTTGTCATTTTAAGTAAAATCACCACCAGCAGCACCACCACCACCAAAATGGTTTACTTCTGAGGATTTAAAATATTTGAACCAAGATAATCTCATCTGCCTTTGAAAACATTTCATCATCAGAGTTATATTTTGTCACCAAGTGCTATTTCCCAGTATGACCAAGAATAACCATACCAATTAATTATTATCATCCTGGGAATAAATGGAATGTTTTCCCTTCTTTTTTCTGATTTTTCCAAAAGATGCTCAGAAAATCCAGGAAATGGTGTCTCCTCCAGTCCTTTCTATCTGTTTTTCTCTCAATACTTGTAGGGTTTTTAGCTAAAGTGTGTATTATACCGTTTCAAGCATGATCTGGAAGAGATGTCCAGGAATATCTATTGTTATCCAGCAATTTTATATTCCCAAACTGTCTACTCCCACCAGTACTGGTTTTGCATTAGTATGGTGAAAGCAAAGAGGATTAGCTGAGTTACATAAAATGATATCATTGTGCATCTGTTTGAGAGCAGGCATTACATCTTATTAAACTATCTGTCTCCAGCCCCTTCAGCACTACCTGACACACAAGAGGCACTTCATAACATGAATAGTTTGTTAACCTGGAAATGGAACACCTATTTTTGAGTCTCTTCCAAGTCATTTACTGACTGACCTTCAACAAAGCATTTCACTCCTCTGAGCTTCTACTTCCTTAGATGTAACTTAGTAGGAAGAAGAATAAGATATCAGGTTGTTGAAAGAATTCAATGAACGATCATGAAACACTGTCAAAAGCATGAGCGAAGAGATAAACAGATTATTTGAAGAATCCACAGTCCAAGAATTTATCAAGCTATTTAAAACTGTGTCCTAGGATCAAATTAAATCCTACGAAGGCCACATACTTGCAATGTATTACTTGGCCTCTCACAGAATCTCCTTCACTGAATTATTTTTAATCATACACTGTCAATTATTTCAGTGCATGTTGAAATAGTCTATAAGAAACATTTATAAGGATCTTACAACTGTATTTCTGGAAAGAATGTTGACAAGGAGGACATTCTACTGTGATGTTTGAAACTCCCTTACATACTCATTTAACAATGAAAAAATTATCTTTTTAAAGGTATAGTTTGATATCTGAGAATGATGTCAGTATGTTTCCATTTTTCCTTTGGATGCAGGGAAGCTCAGAGACAAATTGGAGGCTCAAGTAGAGAAAATACAATTCCCCACCAAAAACAATAAGGGTAACTGATCTGGTGACTCTTTTTGGTTTGCCATATTTGTGTTTTTATATTACATGATTTTGATTTATTTTTTAAACTATTTTTGTTTATGCAGAAGTTTTGCATTTATGGGAGATATTTTAAAATTGTTTCATTGAATATATTTTATAGTGCTTATGGAATAAAAAATAATTAACTAGATAGACAAATAAGACAGCTGGATATAAAATAACATTTTGAGAAATTTAAATGTTTATGGTTGACATAACTAGCACCTGGTTCAGCTTCTAAAGAGACATAGAACAAAATTGAAACTGACCCTAACAGATATCTTACTATTATAATCTGGGAAGAAATTACTGCTAGCTATAAAATTGATTGTGTTGGATTAAGGAAAACAATTAGAGATATATCCATGATTCATGACATGAAAGCAAAAAGTCTCTGCCTACCTGAAATATTTCAATCCACTCTCACATTCTTAGAAATTAGTCTCCACAAATAAGGTACCAAATGTGGGAGCAATGGCTGGAAGAACATGTATTCCATTGACTCAGACTGCCAGAATCCAGGTGTGGATAACTTCCTTGGAGTGGGTATTGTGTGTGTGTGTGTGTGTGATATTCAATATCTAACCTCTTTAGGGAATCTCTCTCACTATATGTGTAGAATTGGTGGGATGCAGACTATACTTACCACTGTGTGAAAAATGAAATCTGGAAGATTTTCCTGATAGTACCTGGTAGTCTAGATCATGGGTATATGACTTAAGTTGATCCAACATGAATGCAGCCTGGGACTTTGGCTTGATGATATTGAGAAGAAATCAATCTCGGAGTTTGTATACTTCTTGGAGTGAAGTATACAGAACTTCCACAGCTACAAACAAAATCCAGCCGAAGACAAAGATTAAGTCCAATAGATTTATTTATCTATATGCATGAAAAATCTAGTAGAGGCTGGCAATGGTTTAGTGACTATATCATATCAGTTGTGCTCTCTATATTGGGAAAATTAGGAATATTAATTCCACAAAATTCATCATCATTTGAGAGGGGAAAAAAGCATAAATTGACAACAATATAGGGCCTATGAATATTATTCCAGACTTCATAGCACCTCAAACTTCAGAGGAAGCACAGTTGTTAGAAAGAGTTACCACCAGATCCAAAAGAACAATAGAATTTTTGTTGAAACTTCAATAATGTCAGGAGAACATGGCCTCCATGGGAGAACAAAAACTGATAAGAGAAAAGCATGACAGTCTAACATCAAAAGGCAACAGAATAAAAAATATAAAGGCAACCAAATGGAATGAAGAAGGATCAGGATGAGGGAAAGGATGATTAAAAGGAAGCTCTCAATAACATTGCAATCATAGAATTAAAATCTGTGTTTGAGGAAATAAAGAGTAGACCTTAGAAAAGCAAATTAATTATGTGGAAATTAAACTTCAGATAAATTCTGAGAGAGAAGTTATATAATGGAGGAAAATAATCAACTGTATATAGTTAGGTTATAGGTGCTTTTATTTTCTTCTCTTTTGTTTATTAGTTTTTAAAATACATTTCTTCTATAATGAGTAGGTATTAATTTTGAAAGAAACTTTTTCCATAAAATTGTGTTTTTAATGTATATTCCACTCCTGGCTATCTATCCAATCAAAACAGAAGACAAGGAAAATCCTAACTTGCATAGAAAAGAACAATCAAAAGACCTTAATACCATGGTGACACAAATATTGCTATTATCAGGCAAAGTCTTGAATGCAGCTATCGTAAAATGTTTCAAGAATAATTGCAAACACAGCTAAAGTCCATGGAAGGATAGAAAGTCTCAGTAGAAAATGTGAGATTAAAAAAAGAAACAAACAGAAATTTTAGAACTGTAAAGTACATAACAAAAATAAAAAATTAACTGGATGGGCTTAACAGAATGGATATGACAGAGGAGAAAGGAAACGAATTTACAAATAGATCATTAGATTTTTACTTCCACATGTGCATATAAGTGTTGATTGATTAGTTCCAGTTTAATAGTGAGTCCATGTGGTGTTTTTTTTCCCCCTCTCCATTCTTGTGATACTTCACTTAGGAGAATGGTACATAGAAGTAAAAGTCAAAGGAAATCAAACAAGTGGGAGGAGGGAGCAGGGGTTTGGTAAATGCATACCTAATGGGTACAATGCACACTATCTGATTGATGGACACACTGATAACATTGACTCAAACTGTACAAAAGCAATACAAGTAACCAAAATGTTTGTGCCCCTGTAATATTCTGGGGAATAAAAAATTTGGGAATAAAACAGTTCCATCAGCTATTATTAATTATTTGGTATTGTTTTTAAAGTTGTACTGGATATAATAAGATAGGAAAAATTTCAATGAGTCGTAAATATTAGAATGAAGGAGATACAATTATTATTATTTGCAGATCGTATAGAAAACTAAAGCTGTTAGAACTAACGAGAATGAAATAAAGTAGCCTGTTAAAACTTAAGTCTATATGAATTAGTGGGTTTCCTATATGCTCTTATTTTAAAATCGTGAAAATATAATAGAAAATAATTAATTTAATTTAATTTGAAATATGTTTAAGAACACAATTTGAAAATGTTTAAGAATAAGATTATTAAGAAATGTATATAATCTATATAAAGAAAATTTATAATCTTTACCCAAAGGACCTAAAAGAAAACTAATGAAAAGGTATTCCATTTTTTACAGAAGAATGAAGCTCTATGGAAAATTGTTAATATTTACCTAAAATTGGCAAGACTCAGATCTTTATATACAGTATGACTTCAAATGTTATTTCACTTAAGAAAAAGATTGGAGAAAAACACCCAAAAGTTAACAGCGGTTATCTCTGTATTATAGAATGCTGGGTTATTTATAATTTGCATGATTTTTTTCTCAACATGAATAAAAATTCCAAAAATTTAGAAAAAAATAGATCATTGGAACTTAGTCTGAAAAGTAGAGTAGGATAATACTAAAAAGTCTAATATTTGCATCTTTAGAGTTAAAGAAGGAGAAGAGAAAGAGTATAGTGTCAAAAACATAGTTGAAGAAATAATGGCTGAAAATTTCCCAAAGTTAATAAAAGAAATTAAATTTATTATTAAGCATCTTTTGAAATAAAATTCACATGCCTTGATGATTTCACTGGAAAATTCTACCAAACATTTAAAGAAGAAATGGCAACAATTCTACACAATCTCTTCAGAAAGTAAAAGAGGAGGGAACACTTTTTACAAGGCCAACATTACCCTAATATCAAAAGCAGACAAATACAGTACAAGAAAAGAAAACTACAGATCAATTTTCCTCATGAACATATCACAAAAACCCTCTACAAAAACATTATACGATGGAATCCATGACCAAGTAGGGTTTATCCTGAGAATGGAAAGCTGTTGTAATATTTAAAAATCAATCACTGCAGTTGTGATGGTTAGTTTCATGTGACAACTTGACCGGGCAATGGGATGCCCAGATATTTGGGTAAAAATTATTATGAGTGTTTCTGTGAGGGTGTCTTTGGGTGAGATTGACATTAAAATCAGCAGACTGAGTAAAGCAGATTGCCCTCCCTAATGTGGGTGGGTTTCATCCAATCAATTGAAGGCCTGCATGGCCGGGCAAGCCAGGAACAGTGACTTTGGTAGATCAGCAACGCCGAGGAATTTCTGGGACATGAACAGAAAATGGGATCAAATCTCTGATAAAGCATAGATTCACTTTCACATGTGGATTCCCACAGAGAGAGTCCATAACACAGTTCAGGCTAAAAAGTTTCCCAATAGAACCCTGGGAAAAACACACTATCTGGCAATGGCTGCAAAAACGGGAATGGGCCTAGTAAGAGAGGGCAGGCCTTTACTAATCAAAAGGCTGCCCAACAGCTGAGTCTGCCTGGAGCGTCAGAGTGGTCGGCTTTAGGGTTTGCCCTCTGTATGAATCCAGTAGAACATACTCCTGGTTGATTTGCTTAGAGGTGGAGACAAGCACAGGCTCATGCCCCAAGTAAGGTCTGGTTGCTGCCAAGTGGCTAGAGTCCTTGTACCACAGAGGAACACAAATTCTTTGCAAATCCTGAAAAGAGGCCTACACTTCTTCTGTGTGGGTCCCTGTAATTATGATGCACAGTCCCATGTGCTGGGAACAACCTCCTCCCACTACCAGGGCCAACTTCTCCATTAGGCATAATGAGAACAGTGCCTGGGGCCAATGACACTGTAGGAGCCCAAGAAAATAATCTAATTTTTTTAGAAAATCAGAATGTTAAAAAATTAATGTAATTCATCCTGAATCCATCTTTATACAAAATAGTCATAAAATATAATTTTTAATATATAAATATGTTTTTTGAGACAGGATCTCTCTCTGTTGCCCAGATTAGAGTGTAGTGGCATCATTACGGCTCACTGCAACCTCAAACTCCTGGGCTCATTAGATCCTTCTGCTTAAGCCTCCCAAGTAGCTGGGACTACAGGTACATACCACCATTCCCGGCTAATTTTATTATTTTTTGTGGAGATAAGGTCTTCTTATTGCCCAGGTTGGTCTCAGACTCCTGGTTTCAAGTGATCTTCCCTCCTTGGCCTCCCAGGGTATTAGGATTATAGGAATGAGCCACCATACCTGGCCAATTTTTGATGTTTTTAATAAAGGAAGTGGCCCATGAAAGTTACAATGGTGCCATGCTTGCTACTAATATTAATCATTCTATATTCTCTTTCTAAGTATAAACAGGTAGCCAGGAATCACCAAATACTTGAAAAAAAACCCAGCATGAAATAGCAAATTAATCTGAAAAAATTCCAAGGAAACAGAATTAATGAAAGAAAAAATATAAAATTTTGAAAATTCAAATTAGTATTTTCAGAGATTCAAGATCGCATCACATTTAAGAAATAATAAGTGTATTCTCCGAAAGCTAGTAATTATTGAGCGTTTCACTTAAAGCCTTTTCCACATACAGTCATACTGTAGTCCCCCTTTATCTATGGGTTATACACTCCAAGTCCTCCAGTGGATGTCTGAAACTATAGGTGGTACCAAACCTTATGCATACTGTGCTTTTTCCTATACATATATACCTATGATAAAGTTTAATTTGTAGATTAGGACCAGTGAGAGATAAAAAATAATAATGAATTATAGAATAAAACAATTATAATAACATACTATAATAAAAGTTATGTGAATGTGGTCTCTCGCAAAATATTTTATTGTACTGTGCTTCTTGTGATCTGTCCCTCTCTCTTTCTACCACGAGGCACTGAGGTGTGGTTCTCACTCTGTGATGAGAGGCAGCCACGGACGGCCAATGTCACAACACATTTTACGTCCTCAGCGTTGTAAAATGGTGATGCACCAACTGGATCATTCTTCCTTCATTTACTAGGTAAAATGTTTCTACAAATAGAAACTTCTCATCAATGTTTTGGTTACCTGAGAAATAGTTTTTACCAAAAAGATAAAATAAATGTTTGTTTCTTTTTTGATTATTAATTTTTGGACTCAATGGTCTATACCTTAGCTGCTTCCAAGGATTAACAAAAGTGTTTGTTTTTACTGATTTTTATTTTGTTTTAAAGTATTGTGCACGAATAGATTTTAATATATTGATATGTTCTCATTCCTTGCACCAAATACTTTTATTCCTGTTCACATTATTCCGTATTTGGGTGGTAGGAACTTCTTCAAATTATCCTTTAGGGTTAACTCTTGCATTTCTGTCCCAGACCAGGAGAGAGCTATTTCTCCAGGTATCTCTGGCTCGTGGTAGTGGGAAATGGTAGTTAGACACCACAACATGCACTATTTTTCTCCCCCTCTATTTAAAAAAAATTATCTATATATTCAGGAAACTAGTGTTTAGCCTCTGAATTGCAACTTTCTTCCCTGCTTTGTCATTTGTCTTTTATGTTGCTTATAAGATTTTTAACCCATACATAATTTTGTTTTCATGTAGACTTTTAAAACTCATTTCCAACTCATTTTAAAGACTCTGGCTAAATTGGATCAATGATTAAAAATATATTGTGAGAAAGTATTTGTAAGACTGACATACTATGCAAACTATCATTCAAGTTTGAGGGTTGACATTTCCTAAAATAAAAAAAACCCTAGTAAATTTATCACCTATGCATTCTTTTAGAGAAAACACAACAATTTTAAACATTTTTGAATGCATTATGGCAAACGTCATTAATTTGACAGCCCCTTCTTTTTTACTGATAGAATTCAGAGTTTTGCCTAAGTACCAGATGAACAAGTGTGCAGGCTGGCCCCTCTTCAGCCACAGAGATGGATCCTGGTTAGGCTAAGCCAACCATAGCTTATCTCATTCTCCTTGCCAGTGATGGGAGAGGAGAATCTCTCTCTGGAAAACCCTGGGTACTTTTGGAAAAAGTTTCCCTTGAGTCCTTTGAAAGGAGACATATTTTTCTGTCCCAGATGCTATTTGTCTGCAAGTACCACTGGGAAATCCTATCGCCATTTTAAAACCATAAGGGTTTTAAAACTCTCTGGTGGATGGCTCACGCCTGTAATCTTAGCACTCTGGGAGGCCTGGGAGGCCAAGGCGGGCGGATTGCTGAAGGTCAGGAGTTCAAGACCAGCCTGAGCAAGAGTAAGACCCCAGTCTCTACCAAAAATAGAAAGAAATTAGCTGGACAACTAAAAATATGTAGAAAAAAATTAGCCGAGCATGATGACACATGCCTATAGTTCCAGCTACTCGGGAGGCTGAGGCAGGAGGGTCACTTGAGCCCAGGAGTTTGAGGTTGCTGTGAGCTAGGCTGATGCCACAGCACTCTAGCCCAGGCAACAGAGTAAGACTCTGTCTCAATTAAAAACAACAACAACAAAAACCTGGTACACTGAACCTGGAAGAACAGAATAATGAACACCTGAAACCTTGACAATGTAGTGGAGCTGCTATGTTAACCAACCCAATAGGGCTTATGTTCAGGCTGCTAGTTATGAGATACTAATGCCCCTACTCTAAACAAACCATGCTGGGGCAGGGTCAAGTTGTGGGTTCTGTTCCTTATGGCTGAAAACATTGCAATTGACACATAAACTCTACCAGAAGGGGAGGTTGAATACAAAACACACCGATGAACAAAGGAACCAGCCGAACTCATAATTAGGCCTAAATAATTGTTATTAATGAGGCTGAAATTAAATGGAAAGGATTCCCAGAACATAAGAAGCATAATGTAAAAAAAAAAAAAAAAAAAGGACAAATCTGGAAGAAGTAAAATTCCAGGTGTTTTCAACAAAACCTGGGGGATATGGCAGAGCAGAGAAATAAATCTATGCTAAAGATTCTGTCCATTGGGTCAGATAAATAGGGGAAATCTCTAGATCAGCAGCTCTCAACCCCAGCTGTACATTAACATTACATGGTTCATTAAGTGTTGAGTTTCAGGCCCCACCCTAGGCCTAATATCTGGCGACGATGCCTGGTTTTCATGTATTTTTAAATACATAGTGCATATTTTTAAACAAGGGTAACAAATTTATATCATGCAAATGCTAACCAAAGAAAGGCAGAGTAATAATCTTAATGTTACTCAAAATAGAGCCAAGACCAACAGTATTAAATGAAACACAGAGGGATCATTTATTTTGATGTAGCATGTTGGAACGGGTCTATGATATTTGAGGTGTGAGCATTTCTGTTAATCCAAATTACCTTGAAACTTTCTTTAGACCCATCCTTCTGGTTGACAAGGAGATCAGCGGGCTCTCTTGGGAAACTGGGGCCCTCGTTAGCCTTCCTGAAAATGCTAGGAGCAGCCTATGGAGGACATCCATCCCATTATGACTCCAAAGCAAGAAGAGCCCATTTCCTGTACTTCCTCTCTGCAGCGACTTGTCACAGTAAGCACAGGCCATCGTCTGTCCTGCCACCACTGCTGGACCACACTGGAGCAAAGTCTCTTTCCTGTCGGCTGCTACTCTATCTCACTGGCCTGGCTACCAGCACAAGCCATGTGGCCATTTGAAGGAAAGCATCTCTACTTTCTCAGGGCTACACTTCATCCTTTCTGATTTAACCCAGATTCTTCTGAGGTTCAGTGCCCCAAATCCATCCATTTGCCTGATGTGAAACTCAAGCAGTGAACAACACTTGTTATAGCTTTGAATTATCATGGATAGAACATATTTTGCTGCATAAACAACCACCTCGAATCTTTTTAGCTTAAAATAACAACGTTTAGTTATTGCTTGTGAATCAGCAGGCCAGGCAGTTCTGCTGAACCAGGCTGGGATGGGCTGATCGTGGCTGAGCTCTGTCACCTATCTGTGGGCAGCTGGAAGATCATCTGAGGCCCGGCTGGTCCTTGATGGTCTTGGCTAGAATGACTCTGCTATCCTCCCTGTGGTTCCTCATCCTCCAGCAGGCTGGTTTGAGCTTGTTCATGTCAAGGCTGCAGCGTTCCAGGAGCAAGAGGAAAAGTATGCAAGGGCTCTTGAGGCTTAGGCTTGGGACTGGCACAGAGTCACTCTGAGACTTTTAGAGTAAGTCAAAAGGTCAATTCAGGTTAAAGGGTTGAGGGAATAGATCCCTCCTCTTGGTTGGAAAATCTTCAAATTCTTATTGCAAAGTTGCATAGATATGGGGAGGGTGATCAGTTTCCAGCTGTGGAAACATCCAGCTTTCATTCCTTTTCATTTCTTGGACTAAGATTACCACATTTAATTGTATAGGCTGCATAGGACACAATTCCAGGGAGCATGATTCACATTCTAAGTCTGCTCCACAAAGACCAAATCCCATCATTCTTTCTTAAGACACTCCTCAGATTCTCAAATGAAGTTATTCCCATATGCACATGCACACACACACACGCACACACAAACACACACATACACCTGTTCCCAAGGGCAGCTCAGTATACTACCAAATTGGTTTGGGGGACATAAAAACAAAGTCTGCTATTCTAAAATTCAGCTAATGATCATCACATATTACAGGTGTAAATATACTGAATCTCTTTAACTTCATCTATTTTACCTGGTGTTATTAAACTTGCTTAAACAACAAAAAACTTACACTATTGACCCTTTAAAATAAATATTTATAAGTTTCATTTATAGAAAAAAAATTTAAATGTCTATTGGTTTGCATTATCTACAGCTAAATGTATTCTCCAGGTAGTTTAACATTAATATTTCCAAAAAATAATCCCTGAGCTTAAGTATACATTTCTGGTGAGGCTATGAGATCATTCATGTAAATGAAGAGCCTTGACTTTGTTGTATCGCTTTCTTATTTCAGTGAAAAAGGGGACTTTCATTAGGGTAGAGTTTTCATTTTGAAAATATTATTCCATTAAGATTGTTACATTGCTAGGAGAGTAGATGAGTATCTATTTCTGTATATTAAGATCCAAATTCCATGTAAACTGCCTCCTTGAAACTAACGATGCTATTAATAGGCTCCTCCAGTGTTCTGTTTAGCATGGAGAGTAGGAGTGAGGGAGCATCTTTAATTTACTGGGGAATGGAACACCTTTACACAACTATTATTTCTGGAAGCAACCTTTACCTTTCGGAATGATCTATTTGTGCAATAGGATGGATGCTACAGATTTGTGTTACCAGAGGTTAGAAATCACTCATTTTTATAATATCTCCAGCAAGCTGATTGCAAATGCATTTTTTCTTTATTGGACTGAACTTGAGCGTTCGTTAATATTCTTAATTTTTAAAAATACTGCATTTACATCAACCAAATCTTACTGAATATATTTGTAATAAAAACTTGCTAATCTGTCCATATTTGTTGGGAATCTGTGATTATTTGGACAAGGCCTGGGTTGAAGTTCATCCTTTAGTGATTTCTAAAGGATGGATTAATAAACAATAAAACGGGTTGAACCCAATTTCAAGGAGAATGTGTATCTCCTAAACAATACAATCTGCTTTTAGGTTCTTAGAAAGGCCTATTTGACTCTAAACAACATAATTGAAGGTCATCTACACTGAAGCTGATGTTTGGGTATGCTAATTATAAAGCATTCTTGACTTTCTACTGAGGAAAGCCTTGAGATATTCTTGAAAGAAATACACTTACAGTTCTGTAAAAAATATTATATAATTTAGGCCACTGTGAACAATAGTTTATACATGAGAATCAATTCAGGAAGAAAGAAATAAATTATTTGCAAGCTAGGTTTAATTTTTTTTTCTTTTTGTTCAAAACAGGAGAAGGTCAGTGAGAAAACTGATATTGCTTTTCAGCCACTAAAATATTAATAACGTGGGATTTTGAGAAGTAGCAATAGAGTATGGTTTTCTATTTTTTGTACTTTACATTTTGAGACCTTTTAGGGTTTATTGAGGTATGTTTGTGTGTGGTACTTAGCTTTGTGCCCAAGTGATATCCTGAATTAGGGTCTCCCTTTGTCAATGGTGGCAGGGCTGCTCACACTGGTGACGTCACACAGAGATATGGCCATGGCGCGGGAATGAAAACTGGCCATGTGCCACCTGCACCATTTTGGCCGTGGTCATCATCCATCGATATATTTCTCTAATTCCATGGATTTTGCCTTTCTAAATTTATTTCTTTAAGAGGAAATTTTCTATTGCTAACTTCAATGGAAAACCAGCATCACTTGCCATGGAGGAAACCATAAAAATAAATACCATGAAGCAAAACAATGACAATCATCGTCACACATGCTGCTGCCTGCTTATACTATGCAGCTAAGGCCTCCTGTCTTTCTGTTGTAATGGAGATTAGCAAATGCTAGAGAGTTGAGAAAGACAGCACCTCAGGGAGACTTTCTCCTTGACACACCTGAGTAATGAAAGGGAATTGAAGAGGGAATACTCTTCCCCTTGGCCATCCAAACACACTTCATTCCGTGTCTGGGCAGCACCCAACCATCTTCTCTCTCAGCACTGGCCTGAGTCCTGCACTTGCAGAAATACTGACAGGCAGAGGGGTCTTTAAATGTTCTAAGAGGCTATCATTTATCTGATTTTAAAGATCTGAAAGCTAGGACTCCCCATGGCAATCAATGCCTGCCTTTCACAGCTGTCAGGTACTGGAGTTCTTTTACTATTTCAACCCCTCCTGCTGTTCTGGAAGCTCAGGTTATATTAGCCAAACCTCAGTGGAAACAGAGCAGCTGTTCACCATCTTCCCCCAAATTCCCCTCTTGTGCTGGAAGATTGTTAGTGAGTCACCACTTGGTCTTTGCTTCTCTAAGCCAAATTATGTCAGGTCCTTACCCCTCTCTTCCTCCATCTCATTTTGCTATTATGTTTGTGGCTGTCTGATTTCTAACAAATTCTCCATTTTGGCTTCTTAAGTTCCTATTCTGAGGTCAAGGCGTAAGAACTTTTTTGGAGGTCCGATATCTTACTACCGTCTTATTTTGAAGCACATTCCCCAAGAGAAGTACCAATGTGTATATAAGATAACAGCTTCCATCCCTGGACTTGGGTTTGCTTGGCCGTCTCCTGCTCCCAGTTGTTTTCTTTAAATCTCCAGATCAGAAGTGCCAAACAAGCTGCCTGAATCCAGGGGCTGGTACTATTTGTGTCTAGCCCAGTGCTATTCTGTTAGGTGGGAATTTCGCAGGACCACATAACAGAGAGACAGACTTGCTGAGGCTGAAAATAAGAGTTTTATTAGGTAGCTTGAGCTAGGGTCCAGTCCCAGAGCACCAACATGGCGGCCTCTATTTGGACAAAGGACCCCTCGCACTGCAGGACGGAGCCCTTTATACCCTGGGTGTGTGACTTGTCCACGCGCTTGCCCTTTACATTGATTGGTTGGCCCCTTGTGCCCGGTTTTCTGCAGTATTTTATTTTGCCTTAATTCTGATTGGCTTTACCCTGTTCTGGGTGCCATTTGATTGGCCCTCGAATCTGGGTTTTCTTTCTGCATTTTGTTTCATCCCATAATTCCCTGCGAACAGCCCACTCAAGCCAACTTCCTAAAAGCAAGCAAGCAATATACAGAAGATAAAAGAAAGTGGTTAGCCTGAGGCTTCACAATTCCAAGTGTGATCTCTGGGCTGGCAGCATCAGTCCACCTGGGAGCTTGTTAAAAATGCACATTTTCAGGCCATACCAAGACCTCCTGAATCAGAATCTCTTGGAGTGGGGCTGATAACCTGTGTTTTAATAAGTTCTGCTGTTGGTGCTTAGGCCTAATAAAGTTGGAGACCTTGCTGGATCCCACATAATATTTTAAACATTTTTGCATATGGCTCTGACTTTTAAAAATTGGAAGATCTTACATAATAAAAAATTCCATCATCTGGAAATAATTTTCCAGACTTCACCTCCCTCTTGGAATCGAGCCTGTCTGTGATAATCTCTGCTTGGTGGTCCAGTATCAGCTGCCATTTTCCATATGCATGCATTATTGTTTTTCCTGTAGTGGAGGGAAGGTGAATGTAAAATACAGTCTTGTAGATAGATCACTATCAAACGTGCTCAAATGAAAGTTAGAGCTAGAGGGCCATGCGATTCACTAGAAGTGAGAAAGGTTTCTAAGTGAAAGTGATGTGGCTTGCTATAGTCCTCTACATTGCTTCCCTAGCTCTGGAACATCTGGATACGTGACTCTGGCTACGGCCTCTGTGTTTTTTAGATTTGTTTGACTTTTCCAGAGATAGCTTCCTCCTCTGACCCTACATATTGCCTCTGATTCCTGCTCAAATCCTCCTACCTATAAAACCCTGACCTCCCTCAGCCCACTCTGACCCTTTGCTAGTCAACTGCTGTGTGGCATGGATGCCTCAAGTCACTCTTCAGTTGATTAACAAGCCCTCTGCTTTTAGTTTAGTACCTTGATTTGTTTCGAATATGTTATACCATGCAGTGCAGAAGAAAAGCCTGGATTTGGGGGACAGGAGAGCTGAGTTTGATTTCAGGCTCTGAACTTACTGGGCTGTTATGAGAACCGAGTGAGAAATACTTGGAAAGTTCATATCATCGTGTCTGACACATAGTAAACACCACATCAATGATATTTTTGAATAAGAGTTGAGTACTTATTTATTTGGTAATAAGGTTAACTGCGTATTTATCACTTATATCAGGCCAGGGCTGTATGCTAACTAGACATTAGAATACAAAGACAGGGTGAGGGGATCAGGCACATCAGGACCTGTAATCAAGCCACATGCACAGAGTTCTCCGGGATTGTGGTGAGGAGGAACTTTCAAAAGATTTTGAGTAGGCTTCATGTTGGAGGTGGTTGTCTAGCTGGATAGCCAAGGCTGGCTAAGAATTTGCCAAGCACAGAAGGGAATGGAGGAATGCCTTGTGTATACATACTCAGATACACAAAGAGCATAGTGAATGTTCCAAAAATAGTGATTAATTCCACATTCCTGGAGTATAGGGTATGAATTCCCTCCTCCAACGAGACTGAGAACATAGGAGATTGGAAAGGTAGGTTGGGGTGAAAGACAGAAAGACACTTTCCCAAACTAGAAGAGTTTAGACTTTGTTTTGGAGCCAGATTTGTGTTTTGAAAAGGCCACTCTGACACCTGAGTCACCTCAAAAATCTGCCATTAAATCATGCTCCACTAATTATGCAAGGAAGACAAAGATATGAGAGAAGAATTTTAGAGAAATTTCCATCTGAAAGAGTGGACAAAAATTTTTCGGGGACTAAAGTCTCAGATTTGTTGAAAACTTGGGGAACTTATTCTTCATGTGTTCCAATGAGGAAAAGTTTCACTCTATCAGACTTTTAGCTAAGTCAACACAAAGTTTGTGATTGAAACTAAAAATTACCATAGTGGTGAGAGTGCTGTTGCCTCGGCAACACGGACAAAGGTCTCGTGAAGGATTTGCCCATAGCGAGGCTGTAGGTAAATTACTATTTGGTCCACTTCAGGCCAGTAAGTTAACACCATAGAAAAGCCTAGCTTGGCATTTCCTGACTTGGAAGTGCTTTAATTCGCTCCTTTCGGCAAAGTATACCCACGGGCTTTGCTTTAGGTTGGCCCTTTGTGAAGCAAATGTGTGATTCCATGGGCTTTGACAGGCCTGCCAGGCCAAAAAATATCTCTCCCAGCCCAACGTTCCTGCTCTGAGTTTTTTTCTGTTGGTTAATGCGTTATTTCCAAAAAGCTGTGTCAAAATTAGAAGCGTTCCTGGAGAACTACAACACGTGAAGCAAACAGCAGAGAAAAATGCAGGTCGTGTGAAAGAGAGAGCACTGGATCAGCGAGCAGACAGTCTAGGTTCTAACCGTGAACTAACTCAAACGCAGCCCTCTGACCTCGGGCAAGTCTATGACTATTATCATTATTATTTCAATCTTGGTTTCATCACATAAATGGATGTAATGATGTTTGTTCCCCTCCACTGGGCAGCCGTGAGTGTCAAATGATGTAGTACAAGTGTTTTCTAATCTATAAAGTGCTATGCAAAATATAATATAAGGGGCTGTTATTGTAAATGTGTCCGGGACTGACAGCTGGGACCGTAGTGTTTTGATTAGGATGAGGAGGGCAGTACAATGACCTCAGAGTGGGAAACAAGGTTGTGGCATGTGGCAAGAGGAGGGGCGTGGGCTCCCATGAGGACACTCTGTGGTGCCCCAGCCACTCTTTTTATCGTAGCCAGCCCCAGTGACCTACTATCTACCCAACAAACATGTTGTTTCATGTTTGTGTTTTACAAAATATCTTCTGTTTGCCTGGATTTCCCAGCTCCATCGAATCCACCTGAATAACCCTTCTTTGAAGATCCATCTGGACAGGTTAGATCTGTACCCCCGAAGTCCACAATACCTTTATGGTGTTTGTTCTACCATATGGCAATCATCTGCACCTATTTGCCTGTTCCACTTAGATGGAGTTCAGGACTGAACTGCGTTCTTCCCACGCTCCCAAAACCCATATGTTGAAGTCCTAATCTCCAGTGTGGTTGTATTTGGAGATACAGCCTTTAAAGAGGTAATTAAGGTTAAATGAGGTCGGAATGGCCCTAATCCTTAGGATTGGTGTCCTTGTAAGAAGAGGAAGGGAAGCAGGAGTGTGCGTGAAGAGGCCATGTGAGGATGCAGTGAGATGGCAGCCGTCTCCAGCCCAAGGCCTCACCAGACACCAGTTCTGCTGGCACCTTGGTCTTAGACTTCTAACTTCTGGAATTATGGGAAAATAAATTTCTATTATTTAAGCCCGCCAAGTTGGTGGTGTTTCGAGATGGCACCCTGAGAGGCTAATACAGATGGTAAGCATCATAAGGGTAAAGACTGTACTTTACTCATTTGTGTACAACCAGAGACTGGAAAATAGTATATGCTAAGTAAATAATTCTTGAATGAATGAATAAATTAATTAATACTGCATACCTGGGCTCAACTGATAGCACAGACAAGGCTAGGAGCTAACACTAGCTGTTTACTCGGGGGCAGTGACCATGACCATGGGAGCTGGAGAATGAACAATAGAAGGAGCTTAGTGTGGGTCATAGAAGTCAGGGAAGGCAGATGGAGAACCGGGAGAGTCCCAAAGTAGAGTATAGGCAGGTGTCCAGTCTGACTCTAGGGTAGATATCAGAGAAGTACAGGATCAGAGGAGCCTAGGGGTGTGGGTAAAGCCTGTTGGAGGCTTTCAGTTGCCTGAAAGCCTCCAACAGCTCCATCATCTACAGGAAAAAGTTCAAGCTTTTAACTGGGTCAATAAAGTACTCTATGATATGGTTGCAACCAACTCTCTCTGCCTAGAATTGCCCTGTAGATAACACTGTAGGTGTTTATTTAATGTTTGTCTCTCAAAAGTAAGGACTATGTCTTGTTCAGTTTCCTTTCCACCCAGTCCTAGAAGAAGGCCTGTTATATCATAGGTGCCTAATGAATGGGATAAGGTCTAAGTAGGTGGATCACCAGCTTCCACGACACTTGCCTATAAAGAGTACTTCTCGGTTACTGAGAAACACTCAGAATAGGACTCCTTCATAGTGTCCTGTGTTAATTTCATAGGCTGCAGTGATTACCCAAAACTCGGTGGCTTAAACCAACAGAAATTTCCTCTTCCAGATTCTGGTGGCTCCAGGTGACTCCAGGTGTTCCTTGGCCTCCTCTGTCTTCTCCTGACCTCTGCTCTGTGTGTTCCCCTCTTCTGTCTGTATCTTCTCTCCTACTTTTCTCTTATTAGGACACTTGTCATAGACTTAGGGCCCACCCTAATACCAGGATGATCTCATCTTAATTTCATTATATCTGCAAAGAGCTTTTTACCAAATAAGGTCACATTCATAGGGTAAACATGAACACATCTCTTTTTTTTTATTTTAGTGAATTATGGGGGTACAAGTGTTAAGGTTACATATATTGCCCATGCCCCCTCCCCTCGAGTCAGAGCTTCAAGCGTGTCCATCCCCCAAACATTGCACATCTCACTTGTTGGGTTTGTATATACCCATCCCCTCCTGCCCCCTCCCCCCTTGAACACATCTCTTGAGGGACCACTATTCAACCCTCACAGTTTTCCCAGACAGAGAATTTGTCACCAGGGAATAAACTAGGGGAGCGTTGGTGAAACTTGGGTCTAAGATGAAAGCTTAGGCTCATGGCTCAATCTCAGAGAGTGGTAGGAGGCAAAATCAAAATCCAGCACAACTGGATTTGGTGCTAAATCCTTGAGGCACTGACCTAGTGTTTCTTAAATTGCTCCAGACTAGGAAAGGAGGAGAGAACCCAAAGAAAATACAAGACTCACATAGCCCTGCTATGGAATTTGGAAGTCTACAAAGCAGGAGAAATTTTTCCTTCCCAGGGTGTTAAAACCTGGTTTAAAAAATAAAGAGATTGATAATATCCAGTTTTTAAGATGGTAAAGGGAAATGTATTTTCTCATACTGATGGTGAGGATAAAATCGGTACAACATTTTTGGCTCCATGTACTAAAATTTTTAAAGACATTTGCAATACCCTGACCTAGCAATTCCTTATGTAAGGCAAAGATTTAGCTGCAAGCATATTCATAGCAATAGGAATAAAACTGGAAATAACCAGTATGTCCAATAATAGGCGATTATTTGAATATATGAAAGTAATATATTTAATAGATGGGAAATCATATTCCTATAAAAAGACAAACAATGGTGTTGCTACAATGTCCTCTTTGACCTGAAGTTGATGATCATAAATTGCTGAGTAAAAAAAAGGAGATTAAAAAGTATATATACAATATGGTTCAATTTTAGTTAAAATGTTTACATTTTACAAAAAGGCAAAGCTAACGCACTCACATGTGACCAGCGTGATTATCTCCAAGTGGTGCAATTAATAATTTTTTTTGCTAATTTTTATCTTTTGTCTCTCTACCATGAACAGATACTACTTATATGAAAACAGAAAGTTATTTTAAAATACGAAAAATGTGTTGTCATAGAGTAAACTTTTCCTAGAGTATGTGTATTAGCTGTTACTATTATATTTATCTAGCCATATTGATCTCTGATCTAGGTTGCATGGTGACATTAAAAAATAGCATTTATTATTACTCTAGTAGGAAACAAGAACAGACAAGTGAGTATGTTTAAACATTTGTAAAGCGCCGGGACCCAGGCTGGCTTGAGGATTCTAAAACTCATCTAACTCTTTCAAAGCATTTTGGCTGCTGAACCTCCTGTGCTGTCCACACTCTGTGGCATTAAAAGCTGGAAATGTAACTACTTCTTACTTTTGATCTCGTACTACAAATGATTGGATGTTAGATTAAGTGAAAGGGGACTTGGAAAGCACTTTGTAAATGGCGTGCAGCTGTCCAAGCAAGGGGGCTATTCTTCACAGTGTGCCCGGAGGAAGGAGGAATGCTGGAATACTATGGATCTCTAGGGGACTCCAGCTCCCTTCCACGAAGCCCCAGGTTGTCCAGGAGGTGACAAGGCAGCTCACTGGGAGGATTAGGAACCCATCAATTCAAGACTCTGCTTGTGTCAATGGTATATATCAAGGATTCTACTGCTCAGGGAGAAATTTGTAAGCCTTTGATTGAGTTCAATCCCCTCATTCTAGAGAGGCACAAACCAAGGCCCATGGCCAGGACAGGGATTGGGCGGGGTGGGAATGACTTTCCCAAGGTTGCTTAATGGCATGGCTGGAACCAAAAGCAAGTCTTTGGCTTTCTAATACTACATCTGGCTGTCTCTGGGCTTCATGGGTGTCTTCGTATGAAAACTGAAACCTGGAAGCTATGCAGTCACGTGCTGCTTAACGGGAATACATTCTAAGAAATGTTGTCAAGCAATTTTTTTCATTGTGGGAACATCATAGAGTGTATTACACAAAATTAGCTAGTATAGCCTGCTACACACCTGGACCATATGCTACAGCCTGTTGCTTCTAGCCTCAAACCTGAATAGCATGTTACGGTACCGAATGCTGCAGGCAATTGGAACAAAGGGGTAAGTACTTGTGTATCTAAATGTCTAAACATAGAACAGGTACAGTAAAAATACTGTATAAAAGATAAAAAATGTTACATTTTTATAGGGCACTTACCATGAATGGAGCTTGCAGGACTGGAAGTTGCTCTGTGAGTCAATGAGTGAGTAGTGAGTGAATGTATTGGCCTAGGACATTACTGTGCACTACCGTAGACTTCATATTAATACACGCTGTATGCTTAGGATATACTAAATTTATTTATTTATTTATTTATCGAGACAGAATCTCACTCTGTTGCCTGGACTAGAGTGTCGTGGCATCAGCCTAGCTCACAGCAACCTCAAACTCCTGGTCTCAAGCAATCCTCCTGCCTCAGCCTCCAGAGTAGCTGGGACTACAGGCATGTGCCACCATGCCCGGTTAATTTTTTCTATATATTTTAATTGGCCAATTGATTTCTTCCTATTTTTAGTAGAGATGGGGTCTCACTCTTGCTCAGGCTGGTTTCAAACTCCTGACCTTGAGCGATCCGTCCGCCTTGGCCTCCCAGAGTGCTAGGATTATAGGCAGGAGCCACTGTGCCCCACCCTAAATTTATTTTTAAAGGTCTTTCTTCAATAATAAATTAATCTTAGCTTACTATAATTTTTTACTGTATAAACTTTTAATTTTTAAAAATTTTTTTGACTCTTTTGTAATAAGACTTAACTGAAAACACAAACACATTGTACAGCTGCACAAAAAGATTTTCTTTCTTTTAATCCCTTTTCTATAAGCTTTTTGCTACTGTTAACATTTTTAATTTATTTTTTACTTTTTAAACTGTTTTGTTAAAAACTAAGACACAAACACACATTAACCTAGGCCTACACAGGGTCAGGGACATCAACATCACTGTCTTCCGCCTCCACATCTTGTCCCACTGGAAGGTCTTCGGGGCAGTAACATGCATGGAGCTGTCACCTCCTGTGATAACAATGCCTTCTTCTGGAACACCTCCTGAAGGACCTGCCTCGGGCTCTTACACAGTTAACTTTTTTTATAAGTAGAAGTACACTCTAAAATAACAATAAAAAGCGTAGCATAGTAAATACATAAACCAATAACACAGTTGTTTATTATCATTATCAAATATTCTGTACTGTAAATAATTGTATGTGCTAGACTTTCATACGACTGGCACTGCAGTGGATTTGTTTGCACCAGCATCACCACAAACACGTGAGTAATGCACTGCACTGTGACATTAGGATGCCTATGACATCAGGAGGTGATAGGAATTTTCAGCTCCATTGTAATCTCATGGGACCATTGACTGTGGTTTACCTTTGGCCCAAATGTCATGACGTTATGTGGTGCATGGCTGCCCCTGATCTGACCAAAGATCCATAGTGATAAGGGCAACGGTGCTCCCACCTTTGCCTGTTCTCCCCCAAAATAAGCAAATATGGAGGTCTGGTTAGCAGTGATCCCAAGCTCTAGTCCCCTTCTGAGACCTCAGATGCTACAATGAGTGTTCTCAGTCACAGGGAGATGGCTCCTGGAGAGACCCAGGGATCGATGCAGACCGTGGTTTCTCCCCGCGTCCAGCTGCCCACATCACCCCACGGATAGTTGCAAGGGGCTAGTTATATTTTATTAAAGATGGAGGATTTTCTCAACAGTCAACCATGCTACAAGGTGCTGTGAAGGAGCCAAGATTACCCAAGATTACTTATGTATAGACCTTGTTCCTCAAGAATCTTACGTCTGTTAGATACATGCCGAGAACCTGTTTTATTACCAGGCAGCATGGAGTAATCATTGAGGAGAGATTCAAGAAAATCTCTGTGGGTGCAAAGCAGAGAATGGTTCATTCTTTTCCCACTAACACATATGGCTGGAGAATCTACTTGTGCACTGACCTAAGTGTTTTCACACAAGAGGTGCCCAACAAAGGAATTGTTCATTCTCGATTTCTCTGCTTGTTTGCCCAGAAAGCTAAAGCACTTTATTATTAAATACGAGCCTATAAATGTCTATTTGTCTTCTTTTGAAATGCCAGTAGTCATCTTCATATGTTAGGAATGTTCAAATCTGAACTTCACAGTCACGTATTTGTATATGACCAGACATACTACAGATGTAATTTTATATGTGATCAGATTTCTTAGGGAACATTGTGAATTTGGGATCCAGTAAAATATAAAGGTCCTTGGAATTATAGAAATTTAGAGTCCCAGAAAGTTGGAAATCATGCTGTACAGCCCTTTCATTTCAGAGGTGATTACATTAAAATGTGATTAGTGCTCCAATCACATTGCACTTTTTTTTGGTATCACTTATCATTATTTACAAACATCATGTTTACTGACAGAAGCTGAAGATGAAGGATTATTTTTCCTTCAAAACTTTTGCCCAAGTTATTTGTCATTAGCTATAAGGAACTCACTTATCCCTCTTGGCCGTTTCATCAAGCACCCTCTCCCCCTCTTCTAACTCCAGGGAATTCTCTACAGTAGTAATATTATGTAATATTAATATGGATAGATCAGGTTCAAAGTCATTTTAATGAGCCATAGTCCCAGGGGGTGAGGTTATTGTTTTGGGGTCCATATTAGGATGGTCTTTATTTTGAATCCTCTTCATACCAGGGAAAGAGGCAATACAGAGGGACCAGAATTATTCTTGCCCAGGGGAAGGCCTGCTGGCCATCTCTCTTCCTTTGGCTATGACTGTCACTTCCTTTTCCAACTATCTGGGGAGGTCACATGGTGGTGGCTAGAAGCCTCTTTCTGTATAGGAAGAGGATCCCTTTCTTCCTGTGTAAGGAAATCAGGGAGAGACTTAGAGAAGGAAAGGCTTTTGATATGTCTTGTCTAGGCTGAAGAAATTCCCTTCTCTGCACAGCTGCACAGTCTGTCTCAGCTTCTAGAGCTAGCTGCTCTACCTAAAGCTTTGACATCAATGCTTCTGTTATAAATATGAATCTTTCCAGAAACTCAAAAGATGATACTTGGCAATTGAGAGAAAGATTGTATCTCCTATATATCCTTTCTCTCTCTCATCTATCCACATCTATCTCTATATATTAATATATCATCCCTCACTTTTTCATAATGCTTGATAACTGTCAGGAACACCTATTTTGTCAATCAAATGATAAAACATGAAGATAATCATTCATTCATTCAAAAATAGGTTTATGTGCAGAGCCAATGAGATGTCTTGCAAATCCAGTTGCAGGTTAAATCCACCGATTCTCTTCCATTAACATCTCTTTGCTCTATTTCCATCTCTCTTCCCTGACTGCTGCTGCCTTATTTTTTACTTACATTCTCTTCTTTTCTTTATCCCTTCTTACAAGCATCCTCATTCAAATCCACCATAGACTGCCAAGGATAATCTTTCTAACCATGATTCCCTTCCCTAACTCCCAGTGTACACAGTAAGCCTGACAGGATGGAGTGCACACTCCTTCATGGGGTACTCAAGACTCTCCCAGATCTGACCCGTGTCCACTTCTCCAGAAGGACTTTTAATCACCCATTCCAAGTAGACTATGTCTCAACTACACTCATCAACTGCAGTTCCCAACTCAATGGGTGAGTTCAACCTACATTTCCTTGTTCACTCTGCAGACTTCTGATGAGAATTTCTATTTCCACCTATTTGCATTTCAGGGTTCACCTCTAGCGTCACATCCTATGTGAAGCCTTTCTTGACCTTCTCTGCCTCAAGAAAATTTGACCACTTTCAGTAGAGAATCCTGTTGGGACTACATTGACAAGATTTATAAAACTATTTATTATACTTCCTTATCGTTGTCCACACCAGATCTAAGCCCTTTTAGTGCAGGGACCTATCTTATTTATCTTTGTATTTTTCCCACTGCTATGGTTGGAACATTCATGTCTCCCCCCAAATTTATACATTAAAATCCTAACCCATAAATTGATGGTATTAGAAGATGAGGGGCCTTTGGAGGTGATTAAATCATGAAGAAGGCGGAACTCTCATCATTGGGATTAGTGCCCTCATAAAAGAGATCCCGGAGAGCTACCTTGTACCTTTCACCATGTGAGAACACAGTAAGAAGGTGTCATCTTTGAAAAAATGGGCCCTCAGAAGACACCAAATCTGGTGGCACCTTGATTTTGGACTTCCCAGCCTCCAGAACCAAAAAATAAATGGTTATTGTTTAAAAGTCACTCTGCTCATAGTATTTTGTTATAGCAACTCAAATGGACTGAGATACCCTACCAGCACAGGCCCTCATATGCAGTAGGCATTCAGCAAATGGAAGTTCAATTAGATGAGGTGGTTGAATTGGCCAGTATCACACAATCTACAGGTTTGAACAGACCAATGCTCTTTCTCCTTCCTTCTCTACCTTCCTCACACTCAGTTTATTTTCTTCCTAGCCCCTGGAATCACCTTCAAAACACACAGAACTGATTTTTCAGACATCTCCCCCTGTCCCTATTATGATAGTTTTTATTGTATTTAGAATAAAATCCAGGATCCTTATTAGTTAGGAATGTTCATATCCAAACTTTTGCCAGTCACATAATTGCAGATACATGGCTAAACATATTCATAAATGTATTATTGAAATTACACATGATAATTTGTACATGGCTGAATTTTTCTCCTTAGTTTAATCTACTCAGCTCTTTATGACTTGGTCCCCGACACTTTTGCAACTTCATCTGGGCCACTGCCCACTTTCTCACCACATTCCAGAATTCAGTTCTTCTTTTATCTCAAGCACACTATACATAATCCTCTTTCATAGCCTTTTGCCTTAGGTATACTCTTTCGCTGGAATGCTTCTGCCCTAGGTTGCATCAGGAGAGACCCTACTAATTCAGGGCTAAGCACAAATGCCACGTCTTAGAGAAGAATTTCCTGATAAATTCCCCTCACTCCAATTAAGTTACATTGTTTTATTTTTTGGTACCTCTTATTCCTATTTATAAAAATCTTGTTTATTGATTTGTTCCCTTACAAATTGTCTTGTTTCTGTACACAAGAATGTAATAATGATAGCTAACACTTAGAGTTCATACTATTTGCCAGGCATGGTTCTAAGTACGTTCGAATGAATTTGTCCACCTAATCTTCACAAGAGCCTATGAAGAAAGAACTATTGTAACCCCATTTTAAAGATGAAGAGACTGATGTATGTAGAGGTGAAGTAATTTTCCCAAAGCCTCAGTCCTCTTAATCAGTGTGTGATGTTGTGGATGTAGGTCTGATGGCTTTTTTTCACTGCTATATCCTTGGTCCTAAAAATATTGTTTATATCCTTATGACCTACAAAAAGACTGGGTGAATTAATACAGAACTGAATATGCTACCCATCTTTATTTTACTAGACATTAGTCCCACAGTTTATAGGAATGGATCATAAAAAGGCAAAGTCAAATGACTTTTGGTTTAAGTAAATTATCTTCTCTTTAATTTTTCTGGCTACACTTTTCTAGACACGAATCTAAAATCTCCCTACCCCAAAACAACAATAACAACCACCTTTGTTTAAGCTAGAGTAGTGGTGGAAATGTTCATTGTATTCTTGGGAAGACATAAAACCTCACTTGTTATGGTCCATAAAGTATCCAGAATAATTCTGTGCATAGTCATTAAAGAACTCTATAAAAGGCACTGAATATTGAGACCACTCAAGCAATCTGATTGCTTAATTAAATCTCTAGAAATACTCAATTTGTGCCAATTGAAACTGTATCAGCCATAAAAAAGAGCTACGTGCCTTCTTTTTTTCTTTTAATTTTTAGTTTATAATAGCAATGATGACCTTGGCTCTGGGCATTTCCTGCAGATTAATGACTTACTAGGCTTTATGGCCCCCAACTGCCCCTCCAGTGGACTATCAACTCCTCCCAACTTGTCATTCATCCCCTGAAAAGCACCCTGCATCTCACTCTGGTTTGCTAAGGAATGTCAGCATTTCTCAAAGCTGGTGGGGACTGGTTTGTGAATAGTAATTGTGGATTCTTGGAAACTCTGTGGCAATATTGACATCTCTGAAGAAGACAGGTTCCTAACTAACCTCAGAGGTGGCCTTTGATACACTCATTGTATACACAAGAGTTTGCCTTCCTCTACTCAGTGTTTCAGTGTGATGGTTTAAAGAGGCTTACAATGAATGTCTCTGCTACCAAAGCTTTGTTCTCTTGTCTTCTGCTATATGATTTTCTTTAACCCATGTATGGACATACAATGCTTTGAAATCATAGAAAAAAAATCTTCATTTGGAGTCAAAGATAGTTGCATCTGTGGAAATAATTTTAAATACATATAATACAACATAAGCAATTTAAGTTTCCTCCACCCCATCTCAGTGAGGCAGCTAGAACTGCTAGAAGAAATCTACAACTGGTCACAATTCTAATTGTGCCTTCTTTGCTTCCTGATTGCCAAAAGAGAGGCTTAACTTTAAAAATGCTTACTCTCTCTCCCATTACAGAATGTCAACATGGCAGATCCTTAACTACTGCTTCCCATCAGTTGTAGCTAGGAGGTCATAGTTTTGTAAGCCTGCATTGTTGCTGTGTCTTTGAACTACTTTGTCTACTGTAATGATGATTTAGCACCCATCATTTGAATAGTGCTTTAGAATTTAGCATGCTTCCGAGGGCCCAGGATTAATCTTGTTTTACAGAAAAGGAAGTTAGGTCCTGAGAAATAAAATGATTTGCCCAAGATCATATATTCTCTAAGTAGAGGAGATATTCCAGATTTTCTGACTCTAAATCCAGACTCTTCTCGGGTCTTTCCATTTCTATCTTCCAAAGAAAGCTCACCATCTACTTTTTAAGTCTCTTAAATGATTTCTTTTTTTTTTCTATGTCAGAGCAAGTGAAAGGGCCTTAAACAATAAAGTTCCTCCTGTTTATTGTTAACTACGGACACACATTTTGCATACGTCCTTTCATTTTATCTTCACAACTCAGTGAGGCAGGAACTGTTATCATATGACAGAGGAGGAGACTGTAGTTTAACAAGGTCAAGCACCTACTGGAGTTCAGGCTCTGGAGCTACGACGCCAAAACCTATACTCTTCTGGCAGTAATTTTTTTTCTGTTGCCTAATATCAAATATGGCTGTTCAGTGGTCTGGGAATAAAATCTTTGAGAGCTAAAGACAAATAATGCTGTTGACTACAGCAAGATGAAAATACCCTCGGCTGAATGATAGCCAGAATGGAGCTCTCTTTAGACATAGTAAGGAGTAGGCTTTGGTATTCATCTTGAATATGACAAGAATACTTAATCTGTAGAATATATTCATATTTTTTATTTTTCTCAACTGTGACATCAAGTGATATATATAAAGAACAGGTAGTTGATTGTCATATTACTGGACAGATGTCTGCAACTTTTGTGATTGCCTAGGGGCATATTTTATAGATTCACAGTGCTGCCAAGGACTAGAGAAATCATTTGCTTCAGTCCTTTACATTCTTTGGAATAAGGAAATTGAAACCCAGGAAGCCTAGATGGCTCACTTAAAGTCTTTAAGCGATTGTTGATTTTGTTTTGTTTTCCTGTGATAAGTGGATGATGGGTTTTGTAGCTGCACTGGGAACTGTATTTTCACTGTGGGGAAATGAGGCAGACCCAGGCCCTGCCCTCAGAGAGCTTAGCGTCTAATAGGCAGAGATTAGAATCTTTGTTTTAGCATCATTCTATAATCAACTGAACATGTTACTCATTTTGGAGCTGCGCTCATGTCTTGGTTCACCCTGAGTCCTTATGTATGTATCACCATATTCTTGCAATCCAGCACCTGGAATGTCAGCCACATACACACCATTCTGAGCCAGGGGTTTCTCCTTTTAACCTGATGAATTGGAGTGAGATAAGAGACAGCGCGAAGGTGCCCTTCACATAATTCTAGGCTAAATTCAGTCCTGGGCAAACTAGCCTCCCTGATGCTTTCTTTTTCCTTAAAGCTTGACTCTGTTGCTACTCTTCTGCAGAGGGAAGACGAATTGAAGGGGTCACTCCTCCCTTTGAAGCAGGCGTCCTCAAACTACGGCCATTGGGCCACATGCGGGTGTTTTTGCCCATTTGTTTTTTTTACTTTAAAATAAGATATGTGCAGTGTGCATAGGAATTTGTTCATAGTTTTATTTTTAACTATAGTCTGGCCCTCCAACAGTCTGAGGGACAGTGAACTGGCCCCCTGTTTAAAAAGTTGAGGGTCCCTGCGAAGTCTTCTCTGTCCTCCCTCCTCTACATTCCCTTTCATGCGATTTCATTCTGTGGTGGTCCCATTGGGCCATTTTGTTCTTTAGGTGTCCCAGACAGACATCAGAGCTCCCCCTTAAGGTTAAAGCGAGGAAGGACGAGATATGGGCAAAAGTACATACCAGCAGGGATTGAAGAAAATCTTGAGAAATAAGATTGTTTTGTCAGTTTTTCAAGTTGTTCATTTATATGATGTTATTACATAGCCTCAGGAGAAAACAAAAATAAAACCAAACAAAAACAAAATAAAAAAAACCAGCACCTTAAAACTCTAGAGTCCCTGGTAATTTATTTTCTTAGGAGAGCTTTCTCCTATGGTTCCTCACTCTGGAAGACTTGATTAGCCATCAATATTTAAAATGAAAATAAAGTAGTTCTTAAAAAATGAAGATCACTTAAAACATAGTGCTACTTGAATGTCAAGAAGCCATTATGTTTAATAGCATTTTTTAAACTATTAAAGTTGAGTGGTTACTTTTTATTTTGCATTTAGTCACTCATGGGAGACATTTATTTAGTCTTATATGCTACAAATAGTGATGATGTTAGTAGAGAAGATTCTCATTTTGAATAATGGTCTCATTTATATAATATCGCTTAGTATAATATATTCGTATCTTACAGAGGAATGAAAATGCACAAACTGTTAAGAGTGAAAATACTTATGAAACTTATGACCTTAAAGCTATAGAATTGTGAAGTCAAGAAATATGATAATTATTTTGAGTTGGTGAAATGGTATATACTGTATATGTTTTAACCACCTTTGGGGGCTGGGCAATATTAAAAATGAAGAAAAAGATCTTTAACTTTTCTTATCAATAAGTTTACAATAAAATAACATCCAGTATCCTTCCATGATATAATCAAAAACACAAGAGCTGAAAAGAAAAATATGGAATATAAATGAGATGTTTCTTTTACTCCTAGATGTTATTGTATGAAGCAATTTTTAAATAGCCATTCTGGTTTACATGGACATACTGGTAGTCACTTTTAAAAGAAAGACTTAGTGAGTTTATGGAAAACTTGCACCTTTTTCTTTTTTTTAATTTTTCAGTCTCCTATGAGATGTATGAATTTCTTGATAATAGGAGCTCTAAACCAGAGAAAATTTCAAATTCTGGACAAAGACAGCATCATCTTTTCAACCTATGTTGTTTCTAAGTACAAATCAGAAATGTAGACTGCATTGAGAACACAGTAAAAGGCATAGGAGTGTATAGCAGGGAGACAAAACATGTAATTCTTATGCAGATAAGATCTGATCCATTAACATTTGTGGTTCTGGAGTCCCCTGATGTTGGTTCTCATGTGAGTGATAACCTTTAATGAAAAGAGTCGCTGCTTCTTGGGGGCCTATTGTTTGTCAGACGTCATTTCCCATACTAACCAGTTTTATCAGCTAAGATTCTTTTGGGTATAAGTCTATGTTCCCCACCCCCTGGGCTGTGGACAAAACCAGACGGCACAGCAGGAGGTGAGTGGTAGGCCAGCCAGCCAAGCTTCATTTGTATTTACAGCCTCTTCCCATTGCTTGAATCACCGTCTGAGCTCTACCTCCTGTCAGAACAGTGGCAGCATTTGATTCTCATAGGAGCGGGAACCCTACTATGAACTGTGCATGTGAGGGATCTAGGTTGTGAGCTCCTTATGAGAATCGAATGCCTGATGACCTGAGGTGGAGCCGAGGCCCAGTGATGCTAGCACTGCAAATACAGATTATCATTAGCAGAGACGTCTGACTGCAGAGACCATAACAAATCAATTGCTTGCAGACTCGTATCAAACCCCTATCAGTGAGTGGCAAGTGGCAATTGAGCTGCATCTGGTGACAGGTTCATAGTATATATTACAATGTAATAATAATAGAAATAAAGTACGCTATTGTAATGTTCTTGAATCATCCAGAAACCATTCCCCCAACCCCCAACCCCCAACTGGGTCTGTGGAAAAATGGTCTTCCATGAAACTGTTCCCTGGTGCCAAAAGGTTGGGGACCGCTGGTATAAGTGACAAAAAAAAATCAAGAAAGTTGTGAATTGATACAGAATTAAAACAATATTACCAGGGGTCAATTTTTCTCCATTTTTTGGCCTTGCTTCTTTATGTTGATAGATGTAACCATGTAGTTAGAGCAGGGGTTCTCGACCTCAGCACTCTTGACATTTGGGGTGAAAAATTCTTTGCTGTAGGGGGTCATCCTGTGCATGGTAGGATGTTTAGCAGCATCCTCAGCCTCTATCCATTAGATGAGAATAGCAGCTTCCCCAGAGTTGTGACAACCAAATATATTTTCAGATATTGCCAAATGTCCGGTGCAGGTCATTGAGAACCACTGGAACCACTGGTATAAATTAGGATGGCTGCCTGGCACTCTTTCCAGATTCAGACCCAGCAGAAAAAGGCAATTCTGTCCTAAATTCTCAGGGAAACACATTCTGAGATTCACTCTTATTGGACCTGTTCAGGTAGGTGGCCCCCCTTGAGGCAGTCTCCTTGAAGCCAGCTCTGATTGGCAGGCCCAGGTGACGTGCTGTGCCCGAGGGATGGGCATGGAGCACCACCCATACCATGTAGATGAGAGTTGGGTGGAGAGAGAATGTCACCCGGTGAAAACTGTAGAAGCTGGGTGAGGCACAGAGCAAAATGTCTACTAAAAATGACCTCATTTATTTTCACAACAACCCTCTGAGGCACAGAGAGAGTAAGTAAAGTGACAAAGTCACACAGCTCATGAGTGGTCAGATATACGACTGTTTTATTATCTGATTCAAAATAACGGGTAGTGAATAACATGGGAAAAATGCTTTTCCTTCTGCAATGACAGAGTCGTCAAGAGTAAACAAATTCTTAATGTCCAGGTGCATTTGCTGTGCCTTTCTGGATTATCTGCTCTCATTAGTCTGACTTAAAAATTAAAATATATTTCTCCCTAATCACAGTCTCAGAAGTGGTCAAACAATGTATTTACAACAATGCTCTATTAGGATTAACACCTACTTCTGGTGCATTATGAGTTAAATAGGCTTGTTTGCTAATTTAGGAAAGCAGTCATAATGTATGAAATTGTTTCTATCGAAAAATGCATTCTGAATACTAAGCCATCAGCTTACCAGTGTGGAATGCACTACATTTCTAAGTTAGGGGTTGCCTGTTATGAAACTGACACTGCACTTTTTGGTGATTCATTTCTTCCAGGAGACTTGAAGTATTTGTTCAAAGTTTCAACCTGCTGGTTGAATTTCTAATAATAATGAAATTTACACAAGTTCCCGTGTTACAGACCAGAAAATGACCCAAATCTAAGAATATATGAAAAATGAGAAGTTGCACAATGAACTTGAGGGATTTATGTGTTACAAGCCATCTATATTCCCATTTTTAATCAAAGGTCTTTGTTAATCATATCTGGACAGGTTATAAGTCACTCTATCTTAAGAGATTTCAACTCAATATTAAGCTCAAAGTTGATTTACTTACATTTGGCAGAAAGGAAACATGATTGGTTTTACTCGTGAAATGCATTGTCTTTTAAAGCTGCCCAAAGCCATGAAAATAGAGAAAAGAGAGAGAGACAGAGAGACAGAGAGATAAGAGAGAGAGGGAGTGAGAGAAACTCCTATTCTTTCTGAGGACAGAACCTTAGACATGTCTTTGAAAGTGTGGTACTTATTGAAAAATTTTCTTACCTGCTTCCTATCAATAATATCTTTAACAATTTAACAAATTCCCTTTAAATAGGCTGCCATTTTGCACTGTTGCCACCTACTTCTCAATTTTTAAGCTACTCTTTTGGGTAATATGATGTAAATGAGTGGGGGAAATGCCTGTTACTTTAGTGAAAGTTTAGCTCACTCAAGGGGCCTCTTTGGTGAGGTATTTTCTTTAGGATATAATGTGAAAATATCTTTTAAAATAAGGTTAAATTACTACAGAATTTTTACTTTTAAAAATGGGTATCTTTGGAAACACATTTATATCGAGAATGTTCAGGAATTGCAGAAAACAGCTGCACATAATCTTGAGAAAAATAGCTTTAACTTTCTATAATTTTTGCACTGTTTAAGAACTGCACTGGAGGAATTTGAAATCAAGATGATTGACATTACTAAGCTTTTTTTTATGCTGCACACATGGGTTTTTTAAAAAAAGAGTACTCTGCACGCAAAACATAATTGCTCTCCGCTTCTGCAAAGGGTTCCCTTCAATAGAATTGCATTTTCCTGATATAACTGATTAAAATAAATTAAATGAGCCACTCACTTATTCTTCCAGTTTGCAAACTTTGAAATTTTTAACAGGGTTTTTATATAGGCATACATTGTGCAACTCTACATACTATTTAGTAAAGTGTATTATAAGAGCACTTTTGAAAACCTAGATAACAATGTTCTCAGTAAAGAGAAAAGACGACACAATGTCTAGCCCAGGGGCCATCAGGCTGCTCCTTGGCCATCAAGCAAATCTCTTTTGATGTCTGTTCAAGTCAGCAGGTCCTTGCCAGCTTTGTCTAAACTCAGTCTAAGATGGGAGCTGCCTTGGGTGAAATGTTATATTCCTTCCAACTTTTCGCATCACCATTTGGTAAATGTTGATGAGAAAGAAGCAAAAAGTCCTGGGGCTGGGCTTCTATTTCTATGTCTTCCACGGTCACTAGCTTTACTACTGAAAAAATGTATGTATATGTGTATATATGTATGTGTATATATTACATTACTAATTACATTATATTATGTATATATATACATATTGCAAAGATGAGCTTGTTTCGAAAATTTTTATAAAGAAGTCTCAACGAAGCTTTCTTGTGATTTATGCCACTTATGAACACATGTATTATTTTAGTGGTAAATTGATGTCCCTTGCACTACAGAAAATACATCTGAGTTCATAAAAATGTTGCAAAATAATAGCTACTTGGCTTAACGTAACTTATTGAGTATGTGGCAGTTGTTTTAAAAAAAAAAAAACTTGGTGCATTGATCAATCGAATGACTGCAGAGTGACTATAAACCAAAATGGAAAGGGAGAGTAGAGAGAATAGAAATCGTCATAGAAGATAGAGTGGCAGAGGAAATATCAGAAATAATCTACTCATTTTCAGTTTTCTTTCTAAATGAGATCATATCTCACTGTGTCTGTTGTCACTAGGTGTGATAAACCTTAAATATGTGGTTTATTTTTGTTTTCTCTGAGAAATTTTGGGGGAGTTAAGGAGAACGAGCCAGTCAAGTCTTTAAACATTCTGATCAGGTTTCTGCCAGGGTCTTGCTGCTGGAAGAATGTCTTATGGGTAAATTTCCACTCTCTCAGCGGGGAGTGTTTTGCATGAACTGACTCCCAGGAGAATATGTTATTCCATACAACAAAGCCCAGGCAGTGACTCATATTCAACTGACCAGGATGGGGGAGGGGAAACATTGACCTGGAGGGACTGGGGGTTGGGGGGAGGGTAGAGGACAGGATCTACTTTCTGAAAACTGACTACAGCTCTCTGGGAAATGAAAAACCTCTGAGGTTTCTGTGTTGCTTGGTGATGCTTTTGTATAAAAAGTATTTGCAATGTGTCATAAGGATTTTCTAAGATGAAATGAAGATTCTCAGTCAAGGGAAGAAAAACCAAGAGTCTTGTATGGAAAAAGTAACGAAACTGTCTGTCTCACCTACAGCTGTGAGTTATAATATCAACCATAATTGATAGGATGGACATGGCTAATTTAATAAAGCCATTTACTGCTCACCACCAGAAACAAGACTTACCAGGATCCTGGTTTTAAAGGAGAGCCAGTTCTTGCCCGGGTTTGCACGTTTCAATGAGACACAGCCTACAAATGGATTCTTCTCACATTAGCTAAGACAACTTGAATCTCAAACATCTCTTCCTTTTCAGAAAGGTTAGAGATTCACAGACCACCGCTGCTCTGATATTTTCTATTGTTATAGGGCTGCTTCTTGATAAAATGATACAGTTCTGCAACTCGATCCTTTTAATTACCTTTTTTATTATTACAACATGCACCAGGGTCCCAAACTTCCGAGGATTTATTGATAAGGGCGTCTTCCACTTGTACCGCCTCATTTTATTGCTGTTTTTATAATGGTTTCTAACTAATAAAATGTTATCTTATTCATTTTGTTTATGTGTAATAAATCAGAAGCCTTTTCCCTTCTTCTGCTAGGCAGACATGGGTGTGCGCGGGTAGGGAGATTGTCTCAACGTGTTAAACCAGTGATGTCTTTTGCATACAAATAGAAATTAGTACAAGAGCATTTCATTAAGGCAAGTATCACTGTTTCTGCATGACCTAGGGAAAATTAATATTCTAAATACAAAACCATGTGACTTGGGGTTTTGCCTCTTTCCAGCAACCAAAGCAGTGAGAAGATGTCTGGAATAAACCCCAGATTTCTTCTCTGTTCCTATAAGCAGCATTATTTCCACGATGAAGGAAATAGATATGATGGAAAAAAATAGTGTGTGCAGTTTTCAGGCAGCTTTAAATCCTGGATGTTATGTTCATTCAACAGATATTTATTAAACCCTTGGGGTGTGTGTCAGACACTGAGGTAGGTATGGGGGTGAACGAGAGACAGGGTCCCTTCCTTCCCCAGAGAGCTTATATTTTTATGGGGGAGGGGAAAATAGACACCAAATAAAGGCTTGCATCAATAAATATGCAATTTTAATTGTGATAAGGGCTGGGAAGGAAAAGCTCAGGAAGTTAAGGGAGTACATCGCATTAGGATTCCTTCATTCACTCCTTATTTTCTTCCTTTATTCAAAGAAAGCGGAGGTACTGCTATGCCCTGGTGAGGGAGGCTGGTGCTGGCCACACTCTCACAGGGGCGCTGCGAGGGACAGGCTGGGGAACCGCAGCTCCATGCAGGGCAGCAATGCTGCCCAGGGAGTGGGCGTGGCCGTGCTGAGAGAAGGAGCCACCACAGGCTTACTGAGAGTTGAAAAGCTTTCCAGGCACAGGACAGCAGCGGCAAAGACAAGGGGAAGGGCAGGGCCATCGTTATAGAATAAACAGTTCTAGGAGACCAGGAGAGGGGACATGCAGGGTCGGATGTGAGCATGGAAAAGCACGTCGAAGGCAAATGGTGAAGGGTGCTGTGTGCCTCACTGAGGCATTTGGACTTCGTTCTGACAGATGTAGGGAACCTTTGTAGGAATTTCAAAGAGGAGAGTCATGGTGGACATAGTCAGTTACCTATAGAGCATCCACCTGCCCATTTGCCCTTCCTAGGAGAGCCTCTGTTTATTCTCAAGTATCTATCCAAGGCCAATAGCCTGGGAAGTTGAACTGACCTCCAGCCGCAGGGCTTGCCCCTATTAAGGGTCATTCTCCCTCCTCCTTAATACTTCTCTGGACCTGGTTGGACTGGCCACTGTGGACAAAGGCAATCAGCTCATGACCTCACTTTGGCTACAGGAACCAGTTTAGGCAACAGCTAATGACCAATTCCTGACAGGGAGATGCAAAGCGGGGATCTGTGGGAAAATACTGGGGACAAAGTTCCTTCTCTCTCCACAGAGCCATTGAAAAAGATGCCTTTTCTTCCTGTGGAAGTGGAGGGGTACAAATGTCAAGCTCAGATGGCTGTAACCAGCATGCTTTCTGGATGGCAACCTCAAGCTGAAGCTCTCATCCCAAGTAAGGTGCAGTGTGCATGGGTGTGTATCCTAACTACGCCCCTTACTCACGTGTGACCCAAGGCAAAGTTCCCAAGGGACATAATAATAGTATATACATCACAGGAGGCTTGGCAGAGTGCTTCCCTCATGGCATATGTCTAATAAACGTTAGTTATTTTTATCCTTTTATTAAGTATCTACTGAGAGCTTACTATGTCCAGGCACTGCGCTAAATACTGAGGACATAGGGTAAGCTAAGCAAGAAAGAGACAATCTTTGCCCTTGAGGGATGTGCACGGTGTGACATATCTTTTATTTTTCTCCTGCATGTATTTCATTATCCTTCATATTGTGGTTAGTGACTGACGTGTGCTTTACTTGTGTTTATATCTGCCCTGTGATGCCTACAATGATGGCTTATATGTGATAAGTACTCGCCGAATGTCTGCTGAAAGGAAATGCCAAAATAAAAATTCATCCCACATCTGGTTAAGTGCAAACCCTGATCCGGGCCACAGTAGCAATGCTCATGGGGAGACCATGCTGCTTAGTGGTGAGGGGAACTAGTGCTGGTTTTAGAAAGTCTCTCCTTTGAATTCTGGCTCTGGTGTTTGCTGTGTGATCCTGAGCAAGTTACTCTTTCCTCGCCTCTAACATGATAATACCTGTTTCATTAGTGGTATTATGAGGGATTAAACAAGATAAAGGAGATTATATATACTATGTATTATACATAGGGCATTGCCTGGAAGTGAATTTTATATATAATATATAGTGCATTGCCTAGAATAAAGTGACTTCAATAAATTACATTTATTTGTTATTGGGGTAGCTCACTGACATGAAATATTCACTTTGTATTCATCTGGGCATTTTACTTTAGCAGGCTTTAGTCATTTTGGTTGCCCAGCACCTGAACACTTTCCTATCTGAGCAGAAGCCCAAGGAGGGGTTTACTCCTGTTAATATAAAACTTGCCTTATGATGGTCTGCAGGTATTTCTTATCTCCAGTGACTAACAGCTAGACTCAGGACCAAGACTTGAGTGTAACTAATCAGAAACTTCTGGCTAGGACTTTGAATAATGAGAGAATGATGCAAAGAGACAAGGATAGTTAGAAATTCTTCGTGGCGGCTGTGCTGGACTCAGGAGTTCGCTGGTGCAGGGTGTTAGGGAAACTGAGTCTAGCAGTGTGCACAGGGGTGGGAGAGAGCACATGCCCAGTGGTGATGGGGCAGGGTACTGGCTGTACTCAAACTCCTGAGCCTATGCCTCCAGCCTTAGGATCTATTCTTCGAATGTTCCAATACCCTCTACATATTCCCTTCCTGTGTAAATCAACTGGAGTTGATTTCTGTTGTTTGCAACCAATGCCCCTGGGTAGAACAATGGATGTTAGAATTTCTGAACCAGAAATTCAAATTTTATATTTTTATGACATTGGTGGAATACCTTATGAGATACTGAAGGTTATTTGTGTTATTAAAAAGTAAACTTGAAAAAAAAAATCAATATGAAATCTTCTCTCTTACTCTTCCTAAACCATTAAAAGCCAGATACTCAGCTGGGAGGCTACCATAAAAAATAACCTTATTTTATATTCCTTGAGCTTGGCCAAAATCCAGACATGATGCTGCTCAGATAATATTATTTTCCATGTGTCATCTTATTTCATGGCAATCTTCACTGTATGTGTAACTCAAGAAAATGTTGACTAAAAGCTAATCCATGGGCCAATAATTTAAATCTAAACTCTGTCCTAACTTTTAACTTTACCTTGTGTTTGGAGTATAGTCTTTTTAATAGATACTGTCTTAGTCTTAGAAAAGGGGATCTTTTTGTCAACAATATTTAGATTAGTTGCAGTTCAAACATTTGTTTGTCTAGTTAGAAGGTAGTTTCAATGGAAGATTCTATTAGGATAAGCCCAGAGTCTAGGAGCTACCTGTGTTCTATGCTACCGCTCTCAGAGAAGACTGGAGGCTTCTATTCCTCATGCAGTCTTGTCTGTTAAACAATATACGGAGCAAGATAGAAACAGTGCTGAATTGATGGTCAAAAATGAATTTGAGGGACATTAGAGATGACCTAGTCTAGAGAAGTCAAAGAGCCTTTATCATGTGTGCTGGTTTTAATCAGTGGGCGGGGTTGCATGGAGTGTTGTTGAGAATATTTATGAAGTTGCATCCAAGTACAAGGAGAAAGAGTACAATAATCATTTGGAATTGACTTCTAATTTTATTCCACTGTGGTCTGAGAAGATACATGGTATAATTTCTATTTTTTTAAATTTGTTGAGATCTGTTTTGAGGCGTGGGATGTGATCAATTTTAGAGAAAGTTCCATGAGCTGAAGAGAAGAACGTATATTCAGTGTTATTTGGGTAGAATGTTCTGTAAATGTCTGTCAGGCCCATTTGTTTTAGAGTTCTGTTTAAGCCCATTGTTTCTTTGCTTATTTTCCATTTGGAGGATCTGTCCAGTTCTGTCAGTGGGGTGTTGAAGTCCCTGCTATTAAGGCGTTGCTGTTTATCATTTTGTTTAGGTCAAGTAGGATTTGCTTTATGTATCTGGGTGCTCCTATGTTAGGTGCATAAATATTTAGGATTGTTAAGTCTTCTTGTTGAATTGTTCCCTTCACCATTACGTAGCGATCGTCTTTGTCTTTCTTTACTTCTGTTGATTTAACGTCTAAGTTATCTGATATGAGAATGGCTATACTAGCTTTCTTTTGGTTTTCATTTGCATGGAATGTTGTTTTCCATCCCTTCACCTTGAGTCTGCATGAGTCCTTATGGGTTAGAGGTGTTTCCTGGAGACAACAGATACTTGGCTTGTGTTTTTTCATCCATTCAGCCAGCCTACAGCCAGTCTCTTCTGTGGGCGGTTCAAGCCATTCAGTGAGTAACATCTATCATAGGAGCTGAAGTGCAGAGTAGTGGTACAAATGTCAATTATTTGCCCTCTGGTCTAGTCCAATCCCTTCATCTCCCTGGGGAAGAGCAGAATGACAGAAAAGGGAAGGGGCTCTCCATAGCTTGTCAGCTTATGATGTTCCTTTTCTCAGATAAATGCTTCAGTTCCTCAGTGATTCTTTACAGCATGTGATTTGAAGTCCCTGTCCACACTTCCCATTGCATACATCCCGATTTGTTATGTGAGGACAGCATGGTGTCCTGAAAGGCCATGGCTATGAAGTCAAGACACACCTGGGTTTGAATCTCAGCTCATCTGCTCCTTAACATCTCTGAAACTTAGCTGCCTCATTTTAAAACAAGGTCTATAATTATTTCCTACCCAGAGTTATGAAGATTCATTCATTCACTTCACACATATTTTTTGTGCACTTGCCATGTGTCAATGCACTAAGACCAGAACAGTGAACAAAACAGACCAAATCCTTTGTCTTCCTGGAACTAACTTTCTAGTGGGTTAAATGGGATTTTATGTGTCTGTGCATGTGTGTTTGTGTGTGTGTATTGACAAGTGCCTGACACATAGTAAATATGCAATAATCACTGCTTTCCTTCCACCCCTTGCTGGCCCTCAACCCTATACTCTGCTGTAGAGTAGTCTGATGAGGGCAAAGTCCTGGGCTGCCAATAACCTTTCTCGTTAGCGACATGTACTAAATTTGGTTAAGAGCAGCCAAAATTCACAAGAGGTCTTGGGACACAGTTCTTTTGTCAGAGGTTCTTTCCTGGCCTGAATAGGGTATAACTGGCATCCAGGGGTTGCCACAGACCATTGGTACCCTGTCTTCAAATGAGTTCAGCCAGGGTCCTGTCCTGCATACCTGGGGGATGTTGATTTCTTTCTCTCTCCCTTGTATTCTGCTAGTTCCTTACTGTATCCTTCCCAGAGACATAGAGCAAAGGAAGAATGAAACTCATGCAGAATAAAGCCTGTCAGTTCTCAGAAATAAAGCTAGTGCGTTCTCTCTCCCTCCCTCTCTCTCTTTTTCTCTTTCTCTCTGCAAAGGGAGGAAGGACTGTAAAATCTAACTGCTCACATTTCCTTCTTGAACTTTAGGGAGATTATATTAGTGACAGAAGAAAGGACAACAGCCTCCTCCACCCACCTGCCCATCTTGTAATTGTGATCTGTACATCTCCTTCCAGTTCCAATCTGTAAACTTCAGGAAAATCAAAGTGGCTATCCATGAAGAAAGGACTAGGTAGTTGGTTAACAAACAGATTCAATTCTTGAGGGGAAAGGAAAGAAACTTAAATATAATGAATTGAAAATGTCGAAAAATTTCAGCGGATGCTTCCTAGAATCTCAAGAAATATACATTTATAGAAACAGTTCTGGCAATGTGAACCGGAACTGGATTAATCTCCTTCCCTCCTAAATTCGATTATTTTCCCCAGGTGGCTCACACTATTACAACATAACAAAGAGCTAAATGTCCAGGGAAGTTTTCAGTTCCCTCTCTTTCCTGCTTGGTTTTGGGTGTACTGTGGAAAATAGTACTTGTGGAAAATTCTGTTGTGTTCTGTTCCCAATGTTTCACAGCCTTGGAGAAGCCCATTGGAAATTAGCTTTCTGTTTAGAGATAAGTACAAAATTTTGGTTTTTTCCTACACAAAGCTAATGATTCTCTTGGTGTGAGGGAAGTTGGAGGCTGTTTCATGGGTAGGAGACTTTGGGGGCTGGCACAAAGTTTGGGGATGGCTTACACAACTGAATTTAACTTCCCAGTTGTGTAAGCAAAGAAAATGGTAGCAGAGACATCTTTTACATGTGCTGTATCTTGCTTGCGTGGAAAACTTTGTGAACTTTCAAAATGTTGCACTACCACCAGCATCCTTTGAATCTTGTAGTGGCCTTGTGAAGGAAGCTAGGCAGAAATTATTTTCCCTAATTCATATTAGAGAAAACAGAGACTGGGCAGGGCAAAGTACCTTGCTTATGCTCACTGCATAAGATACAGGTAGAACCAGGACTAGGACCCACATCTCCTGCACTTCGGCCAGATCTTGTCCCACCTCTTCCTATCTAGGCTGGCTGCACTTGTTCAGGAAGCTGATGGCCTTGAACCTCTTCTTGACAGTTGACCGAGCTGCCAGTTCCAGTCTCGGGTCATTTGCTATCTAGCCAAGGACCTCAACATCTGTTCCTGCTACCAGTGCCTAAAGCTGAGTGCAACATGGACTTCTCTGTCTGTGGCCACACAAGCCCCCTAAACACAAGGGATCATTTGAACTCCGAGCCATGCACTGATCCCAGAATTGTAAGATCTGTCTCTTCCATTCACTAATTTAAGTCAAGTTGTTGGCGTTTCAGTTTTATCATGGAAAAAGTAGGGATGAGAATTGTTTGCCTCACGAGGTTGTCATGATAACTTAGGGAGAAAATTAAGGTGAAGATGCTTTGTGAAGGATAAAGTACTGCGTAAGTGTAATTTATTCATGTATTACGTAGCAGTTACTGTTTTGAAAGCCCTGTTTTGAAAGCTTTACAAATATTAGCTGAAGTAATCTTCACACTAACCCATGAGGTAAGTTTTATTCTAATAATAATCCTTATTTTACAGATGTGGAAACTGCTTCTCTATGTCACTCAGGTGGCAAAAGTATAGCTAGAATATGAACCCAGGCAATAGGTAACAGACCAGAGTCTACATTTTTGGCCATGATCCCATGCTGCTTGTGATATGTGATTATTGTGATTATGATTAGAGATGGAGCTAGAAAAACACAAACATCTCTCAATTTTTCTCTTTTAAAAACCTATGAAAAATAAAATCAACTTATTCCGAGAATGAATCAAGGCATGTTAAAAGCAGAAATTAATAAATTAGAAAAGAGAAAGATGCAGAAATGATAGATACTTTCATGAGCTGATTCTTTGAAAACACCCATAAAAGAAGGAAACTTCTTGAAGTCTAATAAAAAAAAGAACAAATAAAAGCACAGCCACAAATACTAGGAATGATAAAAGATGTGATCACATATTAGAGAGAAGGCAGAAAATGTATAAGAGTGCATTCTCTACAGTTCTATAGCAAGACTTGTGAGAAATGTTACTAGGTCAATTTCCTAAGTTAATTTTGGTGATTTAGATTTTCTTAGGAAATTGATCTAGGAATATTCATGTTTTTCACTTCTGGGCATAGAACATCCAGTATAATCCTTAAGGGTAAAACTTAAAGGGATTCCCATGAATATGATCATCTCTGCAATCATCACTATATTTCAACCCTGATTTAGCAAGAAAGGAAAAGAAATGAGGCAGAATTATCCAAACATAGGGGACAAAATCATGTGGATGATGTTCTTAACAATATAAAAATCTCAATCAAAGGAGTAAATAAATTAATAAGACTTCAACAAATGGCAGGTTAGAAAATAAATATCCCAAATTGAAGTTTTCTGCATACCAGCAATAATTATTAATAATTTTCAAAGGACACTGGAAAAATCCCACCCCCTTCATAATATCAGCCAACACTATAAAATAATTATAAATGAATAAAATATTTACAAGTTATAGGTACTAAACTTCAAAATCAACCTAATAAAATTGTAGTACTTGGCCCCATTATAGTGGCTGAGGAGGGTCACTATTCAGCTCTTCTTTAAAGAGAACCAGCTGCCTCTACACCTTTGGTACCAATAGCACCGACCACGCCCTCCTGGATGCTCCCAGCCAATGAACGAGTGTAATTGGGTACCAGCACGTGCCTGTTTTGCCAGAGGCGGAAGTCCTCTACTGTGCAATCTTTTCCCTGAGGCTCTCCATCAGCTGGGTGGGACTTTTTCAGCTGCACAGCAGTGTGAGGCTCTTTTTACCCATTCCTTCCCCCTTCTCCATTTCTCCTCCTTTAGCTTTCTCCCCCTTTTTATCAATAAGGCGTAATGTTTACACCTCTCCTTTTTTTCCTATGGGTGTCAGATCTCCATCGGTGGCTGAGGGTGTTCATACCTTTTCCTGCGTTCTCTCCCCATATTCTTGGCAGATTTCCCCATGTCAACCTAAAAACACACTGGAGAGAATTATCTCTAAATATGTTCAGTTTACTCCGGGAGAAGAAATAAGGATTATAATCCGGAATGCCTGGAATGTCACGCCACCCAGGAAGGGTTGAGGGAAACTTCTATTGGCAAAAAGAGATTTACATAAGCTGCTTAAGATAGAGTTCATTGGTTTATTCACAGAGTTGTCAGTTCATTGGCAGAGATGTCATTATTGGGCCGGTGTTTTTTCCGAGAGCATCAGAATTACTGCAGTCCTGAAGAATGTCCAGTGATAAACCTTATCAAGGCAGGAGATGCTTGAAGGATGCCAAGGAGTTTCTTGTGGGGCTTTTAGGAAGTCCTTGGAAACATTTCTTATTTCAGATATGTAATCACAAGCCTCCTCTCCTTTGTGCCTTTCCAGCCCTATTTTGTCTGGATCCAGCAAAAGTGATTTCATCGTGGTATCTACAACTTTCACAGTCTTCAATGACTCTTAAATATCTGATTCTTTTTTAACATTGGCTTCCTCAAGAATCTGAATTGAAAGCCACCAACACTGCTATTTTGTAACCTCCTTCCCAGCTTTATTTTTTCTATTTAGCTCTTGCTACCATTTTACATACTCCGTTTTACTTGCTTATCTTGTTTATTGCTCTTATCTGTGTCTCACTAGATTATAAACTCCATGAAGGCAAGGAATTCTGCTTGTTCTCTACTTCGTCCCCAGTATCTAGAATGATTCCTGGCTCATATTAAGTGCTCAATAAACATTTGGTGGATGAATGGATAGGACTTGAATAATGTTCCTGGAAAAGTTGAAAATCCCAGTAGAATTTTTTAAAGCTCAATTTGTAAAACAAATATTTAAAAATATTTAAACAAGAATAGCAAGATATGATATGAGACATTGAAAAGTATAAACATACAATAATTAAAACAGCTTGGGAAGAATTTGGGCATAGAGGGATTGGTCAGTAGGGTAGTATTGAAGTCCAATCTCAAGCATTTTTGAGAACTCAGTACACCAATAAGCATAGTATTTAAAATTTATACAAAAAGGAAAGATTATTCAAGAAATAATGTTAGGAAATCCAGCCATTTGAAGAAAAATTAGATCTGTACTTTATTCCATATAAAACTTATATACCATGTATATCAAAGATTTTAATATGAAAGCATAATAATAAAGTACTAGAAAAATATGTATGTATATATTTCAGGGATGAAGAAGATATTTATAATATAATTTATAAAGAGGATACCAGAGGCAAAAAGGAAAAACAAAAATATTAATAGACTTGATAACCTGCAAAACAAAACAACCAACACATTTGTAATTACACATACAAATAACAGTGGAAAGTTTCCAACCAAATTTTTGGTTGGAAAAATATATGTGCATTGCATATCACAAAAGTTAATTTTTAATGAATATATTATTTTACTAGTATCAGTAATTATATAATTAAGAAATGGAAGAATCTTAAAAAATCAATAAGAGTGATGAAAAGACAATTCACAAAAGAGGAAATACAAATAACTTATATAAATATGAAAAAATATTTAACCCATGGAATTACAGTGAAAAACCATAAGGCACTATTTTTACCTTTAAATTTGGCAAAAGTAGGTAGGTAGAATATTTATATCAAACAGATAAATCATATATTATTGTCATTGAAGATGCTGTCAACGATATTCATGTAGGATGATTTGATGCTATACATTAGAAAAGTTATGGTTTTGTATGTCTTTTGAACTATGGCATTCCCTTCTATGATTGTGCCTTAAGGAAATTACCATAAATATGAGCAAAAAATTAACTAAAAATACCTTCCTTACTGTGTTGTTTATAATAGTTTATAAACTAGAAACAATTTAAATATGCAACACTAAAAGATTGGCTGATACCCACATAATATGATGTGATTCAGCCATTTAAATGATTTTATAGACTATTAAATACCAGAACAATACTAATGATCATACTAGTCAGAATAAACTAGATAAACAGAGATAGGCATAATCTAGTGTGTGAACAATCACAAAGTTCTCAGTCTAACACTGACCCCTGTAGAGCTGCATGACTCCCTCCAGGTGTTTGCTTAGCATTTCAAGATATTGCCATCTTATGACTTCTCCATGTCCTAGCAAGAAAAGAGCGGATCAGATAGTCAGTACTGAGCATGAAAATGCTTCTACTTCAAAGTGACATGTGTCACTTCAGCTTACATTTTATTTGCCAAAGTCAATGGTCACATTGAACCTCAAAGAACAGAAAAGTCAGTCATCTCATGGCCTTGCAAGTAAAGGAGAAGTGGATATTGATAAATAGTAGTATTGCTTACCATGAACATGTATTGTTAAGAGGTTAAAATGACAATATAAGTCATAAAAATGATATGTTTGTATATATGTGTTTGTATGTGTGTCTGTGCATGTTTATCAGTGTGGGCAGAGATATAGACAGATATAGACACATGCATATGTGCATACAGCGCCAATAGAGACTCTCTCGGGGTAGCAGGACAATAGATGATTTTTATTTTCTCCTTTTTCTTATCTTTATTTTCTAATTTTTCTACAAAGAGCAAATGTTATTGTAATAAGAAGTCAAGTTATATTAACATTAAGAACAACACAGCAACAAAGAAACTCGTTGGATATATTTTTTCTTTTCCTTGATAAATGTACATAGTATGTCTATCACTGTTTGAAATCCAGATGATATGAGTCTTTTAAGAAAGTAAAGTTCTTTAAATTTTACCATTTGCTTTTTTTGATTATTCCTATCTCTTTCTCTACTACTTTTTTCTGGTCCTTAAGCAGAAGAAATTGTTGTTAAACTTCTGTGTTGTTGATTGTGTTTAATTTCCATCCCATTCCAGTATGATGGTGCTCAAGTCCTGTGATTGCATTATGGTTAAAATAGCATTACTCCAATGAAAGGACAGATGGAGTTAAGAGTATTCTGGTGGCATGTAAGCGATTGTCACTAAAGAGATTTAAGTTATGACCTTTTTTATTCTCGACCACAAGTGTTCTTAAAAAAAGAAAAAAAAATCCAACCTTGTGCATTTTGAATATTACGGCACTTGACCCTATTTTGCTGAGCAAAAAATTTTGAAGGTTGAAATGTAACCCTGTTCCCTATTTCATTCTTGCCCCTTAGGCTTCACTTGTCTGTGTTAGTGCAGGCAGAAGTCCTGCTTGACTGAGGCCTCCATAGCCTCTGAGTCCATCTGAGCAGGCCTCCTACAGAAGCTGCTTAACCATTTTCCTGAGCTCAGTGAATTTTACTGCACCCTGTAGGCATGATGTCTACTGTATGATATTGAGATTAAAGTGCTGAATCTGCCCTAGATGAGGGGGTCTCTGGCAAGCCTCCGTGTGCACCCAGGACTGGTTATGCGACAAAGCTGAGTCATCAGAGAGATGTATTTGAACATCCACAAGTTCTAATGAACTCACTGTCGTTCAGATCTGAGGACCCAGAAGGAGGACATTATGGTCCAGAAGCCAGTTTGCACTGCAGTTTCTCCTGGAGAATGTTGCTAATCTGTCTGCTGTGAATTCTGACTTTATTAACTTTCTTCTGAATCTTTAAAATACACAAACCCTATTTAGTTTACCCAAGAAATGCCTATGTCTGGCTTCATTTTGAGCTAATTATTTACATTTGTCAATATGTAGGCCAAGAAGGAACAGAAATAAATTTGAGTTCATTTAAGCAGAAAAGTAATATCCTTAAATTTAAGGACACTTGCAGAAGCACACAAAATCTGTGCCCCAATTCTGGGAGAGAAAATCACAATGATGTTTTTCAGGTTAGGAGACTTAAGACTCAAAGTCAAATAAGCTACAGCCTTGGGACAGTGAAAGGAATAAAATTGTATCATTGGATGACCTGCCCAGTGGATGGTATGAGGCAGTTACCAGTGAAGGGTGATTGTGGATTTCTAGTAGATCACTGTCCAGAGAGTATGCCACTGGGAACGCTCAGGAGGCTCTGTGGTGGGATACCAGTGTCCCTCAATGTCCAGTTCTCTTCCTCACGGTGCAGGGAGTACTGTGGTCTTCAGCAAACTTGCAGTTAAGTGAGGCCATGTGACTTATTCTGGCCAATGAAGGATGAACGGAAGTGAAAGATGTCACTTGTGGGCTGACATAGTAAAAGGACCATATGGCATTATCCCATCTTCCTCTTCCCTACTGAATCAACCAAGGGGAATGTGTAGGATGGTGGTGTCCCCAGAATCCTGGAGGTTACCCCCTGGAGAGTGGTTACTCTGAAGAGATACTTGGACTAGTAGCTGACTTTGCATCATTGAGAAATGCATCTTTGTGGTGGTAAACTACTCATATTTGGCGTTATTTGTTACCATGGCAAAACCAGTCTATCTTGACTAATTTACTCTGTACACTACTTCTTTTTTTTCCCATTTATTTATTTATTTTCAGCATATCATGGGGGTACAAATGTTAAGGTTATGTATATTGCCCTTGTCTCCCCTTCCCCCTCGAGTCAGAGCTCACCAGCAAATTGGTATTAACAGATCAACACCTAAGTGGACATGTTGCCGCAATGTGTACAGCTGGTGTTACAGCTCTTGACCGGGGAAAGAACCGAGTAGCACATGAAGAGCCCAAGAACAGTCTTTATTCTTCCACAGCAGGATCAACCCAACAAGTGTTACAGCTCTCTTCGCTTCTTCTGATTTTCTGACCCCCCCTTCCTTGTTCTCATCCTGCTTTTATACCCTTGGTAGGACTCCAAAAGCATCCAATCAACTACAAGCTTTAATATTCAATCAGCAACAAGCTTTAACCTCCAATCAGCAACAGTGAGATTCAAAAATTACCCAATCAGGATCATGCAAGCAGCGGGGCTGGAAACAGGTGGCAGCACGCGGGCTCAGGGGCGTTCCAGCACGCAGGGTCCGAGGGCATGAGGGGCCTTGGTGGTTCTGTGCCAAGGGGCCCCAGGCGGCTCTGTGTGTCAGACATATAGGAATAACATCTTTCAGGTGTTGGGTAGGTGGGGGGGATGGGTACATACATACATAATGATTGTGATTATGTGAACTGGGGGATGGGCACGCTTGTACACTACTAATCCACTTCCAGGCTGGACCCAAGTCTGGCTTTATGTTCTTCTCTGATCTGGTCCCAGCTCAGTCCATTGATAGATGCTGACCACTGCTGTAGTTGCTCCAAGCTGTCCATTTGGCACTGGGTTTTCCAAACCACTCTTAGCCGCAACAGGACTAGATCCTATCTTTAAGACCCTTGAACCAAAGAACTGCTCTGAGGAAGCAGCTACCATGTCACACACTTCAGATGTGTCCTTCTCTCCCTTCAACCTTTGTTCTGTGAAGTGGTTAAGAGAATGGGCTTTGGATTCAGATGAGCTTAAGTTTAAATCTGTCTCAATCATTTCTAGCCAAGAAAATGGAAGAAATAAGAAAGTTGCTTAATCTCTCTAAATCCTTGGTTTCCTTATCTACAGAACAGAGCTGGCAATAGCGCTTTCTCCTAGGACGGCTGAGAAGGTAAAATGAGACAGGTGAGCAAAATGCCTGGCAGGAAGTGCTGTCACAGCACATGCTCACTATAGCTGATTGCTGTTGTTCTCACCGGCGCTTCCCGTGTTCAAGTCAGTTTCGTATTTCCCAAGTCCTTTCCTTATGGGTCACACTTTAGCCATTATCCCCCAATTCTGGCAAATGTGGGGTGACCTGAAAAGATGCCCCAAAGTCTTCATCTAACAACCTTTTCCATGGGGATTAGAGGCTAGGGATTTTACCTTCTAACATGGAAGCTTACCAAAAGGGACAAGTGCCAGGAACTCAGTTCTCTATTTTGGTACACGTGTCCCACACAATCTTCTGTTGCCCAAATAGCTGGGAAGTAAAGAATGAGCAACATCCCTCCTACCTGCCCGCTTTTTGCTGCCTGGTTTGGCTGGCACAGGAGGGCTATGCTCCTAAGAATGAATCCCCTTTATTTTCTGTTCCTCTTCCTTCTTCAGGATTCTCCACTGACCTCTGGCTCTCACCAGCCTGAACAGCCCTCCGTTCCTCCAGAGCGATGCTCTGTCCACCTCCCAGCATTCGTGCATATTCTTTCCTTGGTCAGAAAAATCCCCACTCCCATCCTGCCACCCTCACTTGGCTACTTCTTATTCAAATGGAGGTTTTCATGTACACCTCCCTTTTCTGAGAAGTCTTTCCTGACTTTGGAGATCTGGTCGGCTGCTCCTACTGTGGACTCCATAGCATCATGCTTCCTCTACCACCCACCCCATAGTGATCCTAATTGACCGTTTACTTGTTTCCTCCTTAAGCCACCGGAAGGGTTGCAGCTTCAGCACCTCAAGCAGGACCTGGCACATAAATATTTCTTGACATACTGAATGAGTGTCTTCTACTCAGAATTTTCACATTCATCTTACATTTTCCTATCTACTTTCTTATCTCTATATCCAAAAATGAGCTTCTAAAGATCCTTTCAATTCTGCATAACTCCTCATCACCCTTGCCCTCAATATCCCCTGCCCACCTGCCCCTCTCCAACACCCATGTGTCAGCCAGCCCCAGTTCCTCCTGGAATGGCACAGTAAGGGGCATGGCAGTGTAGAATCTGACTACTCACAGAACAGTCTGGGCCACAGTAGCTTTGACGTCCCCTGGGGAGCTTATTAGAAGCAAAGAATACCAGGCTCTCCTCCAGACTTGCTGAATTGGATCTATCATTTAACAAGATCCACAGGTATTTAATTCTGAAGCACATTTAAGTTAGAGAAGTGCCGATGTTTCATTTGTGCACTTTACCCTCTAAACATCAGTTTCCTTTTATTCCAAATGAGAACAATAATACTTCTAGCACGCAGTTAAGGTAAGGATCAAATAAAGCAATTCACATACAACACTTAGAATAATAAAGGGGGATATTATTAAAATGCCCTTCCCATTCTTGGGTCATTAGTCAGAGAACACAGTATGCTTTTGCACATAAACCACAGTCTCCATTTTGCCCTGGATAATCCTTGTTGTAATCTATTCCCATTTTTGAAATCGTAGAGAGCCCATCTTTGAATTGTAACTTCTAGAAGGATCTCTTCTTCCAATGAACTCTGAGTGGACACTACTCTTACGGGACATACCAGTTTTCAGTGTACATATTAACATTTTAGAAATGTCCTTGTTAAAAACTGACTTGTGTTAGCTTTTTAAAATTAGGTCAGATCTTAAAGCCCTTTTGTGTCTAGCTCCTGAAGCAAAAATACCCTAAAGGGGCAAGAGCTCAAATATATTCTAATTTTGATGATGATGATGATGACAATTGCTTTCCCTTGACCATCGCCTTCTGGAGAGGGAGCATTTTGTTACTCTCATCTTCCCAGCCCAATGTAGCGCTATGGTTGCCAATCTTTGATTTCAGCAGTGGTACCCCTTTGGCAATACAATATTACAGAACCTCAGTAGTTGTTACCCATCAGAGCTCTGCTGCTCTGGCTGAAATAGGAGAGGGAGCTCAGAATGCCTCACTTTTAGTCTCCCCTTCCCTTATTCATACAGCTACAGGAGTCTAGGAGCCAAGAGAACTGGCATTGAGTCCTCCTCAGAACCTTGGCAAAGATCTTGGTCGTGTCACTTTAACCCCAGTGACCCTCAACTAGCTCATCTACAAAACAGGAACGAGTTTTCCGATTAAAGGTACACAGATGATGCAGAAAAACTGGTGTGATGTTGTTGCTCTATGTTTTAAAGTGAAACCAGAATGCACTGCTTTGCATTTTTTGTCCTCAATTGTTGTGAGACATCAGAGAGGTCCAGGATCCAGGACCAAGGGTCCTCTGAGAAAAATTGACAAAAGGCATCCAGATATTTAAAAAATATATATCCTTTGGGAAGACACATAGACCCCAAAGAGTTTATTTGGCCTTATGTGTGATAAAGAGAAGAGGAATCGATCAGGGAAGTCATTTCTCGAAGTCGGGGATCTGGCCTTCCTGGGGCACAGAACACGATACCCCACAATATGGTCCCTTGCTATACTATTTTAAACTGAAGGAAACTGAGAAAACTGCAGAATTAGGAAGTACACTCTCTGAACTTAATTAGCCCTCTCTTCTCTTCTGAAGACCCTCATGTGACAGGTGTCCTACCTGTACCCAGAGGAAAGAAATGCCACACAGAGAGGCCAAGACAAACCTGAACAAATAGGCCTTGCTAAGTTCCCACCAGATTATTATCATCAGATCACACCTTTGTCCTCCAATCATACTTCTGCATGACTGCTCGTAAAAAAAACCCCAGTTTTCTGAGTCTTTGAGTCTTCATTTCTGAAGGCTCCTGTGTCACGTAAAACTTATATTAAATAAATTTGTTAAGCCTTTCTGTTGTTAATCTGCCTTTTGTTATAGTGGTATCAGCCATGAATCTTGTGATGGTTGAGGAAAGAAATTTTTTCTCTCCTACCATCTGGAAACCTTCCTTCTCTTCCCCTCCCCTCTCCTAATCTTCTATCACACCTTCCTGCTCTTCTTCCTATGGTTTCCTTACACTCCCATCTTAAAAAGATCCCATATTGACCTTAGGGGAAACATAAATGTGGTTAACAAATGTACAGAACAATTCTGCACCTCAATATAGTCAAGCAAAAGGCAATTAATGCTACGATAGGTTACCTTGGAAGATGTTAAAAATCAGATCATCAAATAAACAAGAGCACCTTTTTTGATACCTGGTTTAACACAGTATATAATTCCCTGAATATTTCTCAAATTTCTGTCATATACAGAAATACCAAAAGCAGGTGTTACTTCACCAACATAGAACTGCCCGTGGGGGCAGAGTTGCCGTGAGCAACCAATAGGAACTTGTGGGGGCTTTAAGAATAGTAAGGTCCTGCATGGGTGTAAAAGATTCCAGCAAGGAATCTTTTTGGATTTGATTTTTCCATCCCATCTGATTCACCATGCTTTCTCAGGTTGGACCCTGAGGAATCAGCAAATATCTCTGGTACTTTTTCTGGCTTGGGGTTGGTGGGTGGGTAGGTGGCAGGTGTCCGAAAAGGGGCTCATCGATGGTGGCCTAGAGCATTCTTCTCCACCACTTGCGTTCTTTTGCTTTCACAGAGCAGGAAAAGCATGTTCTGTCTTATTAGATTTCAGAGATGTGGACACGGTACAATATCCCTGATTCAAAACCGTCAGCTAGAACAAGGGGACTGAAATCTTGGGTGAGTAATTTGAAAAGATATTAAGTGAAAGGGAAGAAAATAGTTGCAAGGCCTAAAGACGAATGTCGTTGATCAGAAAGACCTCTGTATTTCTCACTCATTATCCTTATTAAAAAAATGAATTGATTATGCCTCTTAATATACTCAATGAGAAGATCATTAACACAACTGGTTTGAATGGAACTAGCTCTCACAGTAATGGAAAGAGAAAAAGGCAGAAAGGGAGGGTGGGAAGAATGACCTACATTTACATTTGGATGGAAAAATCTCTTAAGACCTTGATATATAAATAGGCAAAGGAAATGAATGAAAATTCACACACCAGAGGAGATTTCAATAATAAACACAATTAGAGAGTGTTCATCTTGTCTTATGTTGCCCACACGGCACAGTGAGTATGAAATGGTTAAACTGCAAGCTCCTAGGCAGGTAGGATATTTAATTATGTTTCTGGGGAAGTGCTCCTGGGATCCACATTTCTTCCCAATTCAGGCCCATCTGAGAGTTGCCTTGTCTACTCTTTTCCTTTGGAGATGGAATTAAACTTCTCTAGCACCTCTTACTCCTTGGAAAACAGTTTGTCAGTTGAAACTCTCCTTCTATTGCAAATAAACTCTGCAATAATAATACTCTCATTTGAGGGCAGGGCACATGTTCTACACCAGGCATTTTCCTAGGCATTCCTAATTCCTAGGCATTAATCCATAAAGATTAATTTAATCTTTATCCCCACCCTATGATATATATTCTCCTCTTCCTTCTTCTACAGATAAGTAAAATAAGGCATAGAGAGGTGCAGTAGTTTACCAAGGTTGTAGACCTGGGATCCAAAGCCAGCCAGGCTGTCTCTAGATCCCACACCACACCTCTCTATCTTCCCCCTCTTCACCTTTTTGCTGAGGTCTCTTCCTTTTTTCTTATCTTAACTCAGCTTTTCCCAGTCACTATAGGACACCTATTTTGTGGTGTTAACTGGTATCCCCCCAGGGCAATGATTCAGTGGTCAAATATATACCAAAAAATTAGCATACAACATGTTTCTACTGCACAGTATTTCCATAATTTTTTAGTCTGTAAGATGATATTCCTAGAGGAAGGCCTATAATGCAGTGTTTCTCAAACTTCCATGATCATGAAACCTTTATTTTACATTATTTGGTTGTTCATCTCTAACACCTGGGGGAGCTACTGTTGTGTAGGACACAACCGGGCAGCATCACATTACCTAAATAGCAGCTGGACCTGAGAGCCATTTACTTCTCCTTTGGCTGGAGGCTGCATTTTCTCTCAGACTTCATGTCTTAGGGGGACCCAAGCATGGGAGAATTCTCCTAGATGCTTCCAGACCATGACTCTTTCATCTCTGTGGGCATAAAAGCCCTCTTCCTTTGAGGCTAATGCCATTCATCCATACCACTCTCTGCTACTTCTCACTGGCTTTATTTGCTGAACTCTTGACCTCCTCCCCATCTACACTGAAGACTTTGACAATTGCATAGCTATTTTCCTCTCCACCCCAGTTCCTTCAATTATCATGGGCAGCATCTATGTAGATGAATCACCCAACAGCCAGGCTTCCAAGCTCCTTTTCCTTAGTGACTCCCATGATCTTCACACTTACTCCCCTTCAAGCGCCTACACCCATGGTTATTGCCAGGAATCCTACACCTATAAAAATGTAAATTTCGTATCCCACAATGACCTAAATTTCCCTCCTTCCAGCTTACTCCCTTCCTTACAAAGCTTCTTATTTTTAACCATGTCAAGACTGCTGTCCTCCCAAATGTCTCTGTGCCACATGGCCCAATACCCCCTTTCCAATGCTTTACTTTCTTCTTTATTCAGTCTAAATCCCATGGTACACAGCTTTAACAACTCTACTGATGGCATCTTCAAATATCTGACCCTCTTGTCCTTTTGCTATGCCTGTCCAGTTCTGCTTGGGTCATTCTTTCATTCTTGCTATCAAAGGTCCTCTTTTCAGTCCGGAAAAGTCTACTGATTGGAAGAAAGAAGGAAGATTGATATTCATCTCTGGCCAAATTGGAATATGTTTCCATTTCTTCTTCCAGTCTGCACAAATAACAGTGGTTTATACCCATCTTTCCATCCTCGTCTTCCTCTCTTATTTCATTTGAATGTTATCAGGGATCAATCTCCAATACTGGTTATACCTTCAGATGGAATTAGCTTCAGGGGTGGATGTTTATAATAAATTTCCTCTGTAAGCAGAATATCACAGATTAGTATTTTCAGGCTTTCTAGCATCTTCAGTAGGCTTCATATTTTCAACATCACGTCTTATTTCAATTGCCAATGGATCGAGCCCATCCCTTCCACAAACATCCATATTGCAGAACAATTTCTGGTCCTCTTAACACCTTTTGTTGCAAGCGAATTTAGGCCAAAATTAGATTTCTCCTGATTTAATTAAAATTCCTGCTTTTCAGGAAATATTTTGTGATGTTCAGCCAGCATGCCCAGCAAAAACCCACATGTGTATGTGTGTGTATTTAAAGGATGCTTTTGTAGTTTGTACCTTGTGGATGCTAGACTCTTGACCTAGCAAAAATCACATAGAGTCCTCCCAGGCCTGATATCTGAATACAGCAATATCTGGATAGGTTCTTTACTCTAGGATTTTATAAAATGATAAAAGGATTAGTTGAGCAAAACTAATCCTTCAATGTGGAGGGAGAACCAATACAGGTGATTAGACAGAAATACTTACAACAGCCACGAGTACAGTGATGTTCTAATACCAGTTTCCAGGTCCCCCTCTGTAAGAAAGTAAAGATAACTCTGGCCCACTTGGACCAAGAAGCCATCTCTTATCGAGGCCTGGCCTAGGTTCCTTTTTCTGCCTTTTTCTCTCCTTACAGTTGATTTTCAGGTGTATGTCCTATAGCAGCTTGTCCTAATGATGTTTTTTTTTTCTTGGCCATTACTTCTGTGATTAATTGCTGTTCACTTTAAGCAGAGTCTTTATCAATTTATTTTTCTTTCAGTTTTGCTTGCCTTGATATGTTCTCTAAAATTATGGTGTCTGCTTTTTTCCCTCTGACTCTGGGAAAGCGTTTGTTTGTTTGTTTGGTGTTCTCTCCATAGCCTCTCTCTCCATAGCCTGAGTTCTGGGGTCTATCTGAGTTCACTGTCAAGTAAGGCTGAAGGGAGTGGTTATTTATTCTTATTTTGAGGGGAGGAGAGCTCATTAAGGTGTGAGCTTAAAATGCACCTCCTTGTTATTGACAGCCAGGGAAGATACTGCCAGCATCTCACCCATATGCATCAACTTGCCTGCTAGTATCTGCTTCTCTGTGCCTGGGACCTTCTTCCTTCTTCTTCCAGTTGTGTCTGTTACAGCAAAGGTAAGCATGAAGTATTTGGAAATTAACAACCCCTAAGCAACCCTAAATCGGTGACTCCAGTGTAGCTGCATACACACCCTAGGTCCCTTACTTCTTGAGTAGCATATTTGTGAAGAGCGTATTTTGCATTATTTCCCAGAGTTTCCCCTAGGATGAAGCTCCAGTTGCCACCTGGGTAACTAGCTGATTAGCACACCCTTTATTGACTGCCTTCTCTTCCCTGTGTTATTTTCCCTCATTCCCTACTGGGGTTCCCAGCACATTCCAAATAAATGTCTCACTCAAATCCTTGTCTCAGGGTCTGTTTCTGAGAAGACTCAAACTAAAACAAACATTACACATTGTTGAGCAGCAGTAACTCAGGGGCATTCTATTTAACTATTTAACACACTCTGCTGTGAGCTATACTTGCCAAGGACTTTGAGTTTCATTTTGCACAGTTTTAAAGACATTAAAAATTTGAGTTCTCTGTAAAGTAACCAAGAACAATTATACCTAAAGAAGAGTTATATTTCTCTAGGGGTTTTAGGGTCTGCTAATTCCTCCTAAGTGAGGTTTTCAGACCATTAAATACAAAATCATTCCTGGGATCACAAATAGTTCAATTCTTCAGAGAAAAAGGGAGCCAACAAGATTATTTCCAGTGATGCTGAGCTTACTAGAGAATAGTAGCAGTATGAACTTTTTGAAATGTGATTGATTAATGCAGATTAATATAGATTTAAAATAATTTGTTGATTATATTCAGAGCAACCTAAAAGTAAGTGTTTTCGATATTATTAGAGAAGCTTCTATAGTGGTCCAGAGGGATGTATTCAAATGCTTACTGCTAATAGATAACAAATTTAAACATAGGTTATTCATGCATTCATTCATTAATTCATTCTGCTGTAAATATTATTGGGCTATTAGAGCTGTCTATGGAATTTTTCAGTTCGGTCACTGTGTTCTTGAATTCCAGAATTTATGTTTGGTTCTTTTTATGGTTTTTATAGTATATCTTTGTTGAACTTCTTATTTTATTCAGGTGTTGTTTTTCTGATTTCATTTAGTTATATATCTGTGTTCTCTGTAGCTCACTGAGGTTCGTTAAGATGATTAAATCTAATTCTTTGTCAGGCATTTCTTAGATCTCCATGTCTTTAGGGTTGGTTATCAGTACTTCGTTTTGTGCAAGTTTTCCTGATTATTTGTGATCCCTTGTGGCCTTGTGTTGGTGTGTGCACATTTGAAAAAGTAGGTACTTCTTCCCATCTTTACAGACTGGCTTTGGCATGGAAAGTCCTTCACCAGTCAGCCCATCTAGAGGCTCTGGACAGGCTGGCTGGCAGAGTACATAGGTGGGCTTGCTGCTGTAGTCCTTAAGATGAGCTGACCTGGGGCCTAGGTCTATAGTGGTGGGCATAGAGCCTAGGTTCACAGAAGCCAGCTTAGTGCTGGGGTCCACTGAGGTGGTCCTGGAAACTGGGTTCGCAGGGGTGTGCCTGGAGTCTGGGTCCATGTGTGCCAGCCTAGCACTTGAGACTTCAGGGGCTGGGCCTGGTATAAGAACAGATGTGGAATCTGAGTCCACAGAGGCTTGCCTGGAGGCTGGAATCACAGGTTCCAGTCTGTTGTCTGGATCTGTGGGGGTTGACTTAAAGCCAGAGTCTGTAGAAGCTGGTCTGACACTGGGATGGGCCTGGAGCCTGGCACTGTGGGGACTGGCCTGTGCAGGGGTGGGCTTAGAGCTTGGATCTGCAGGGGCCTACCTGATGCCTAGGTCTGCAGGGATTGGCTTAGGGCCGGGGGCCATAAGGGCTGGCTTCGTACTGGGGTGGATCTAGAGTCTAGGGCCATGGGGACTGGCCTGGTATTGGGGCAGTCCTGAAGCCTGGGGTCATGCAGGCCACCCTAGAACCTGGCCCATATGGGCTGGCCTGGCACTGGCATAGGCTTGGAGTCTAGGTTTGTGGAAGCCAGCTTGGTGATGCAGATCACTGGGGCAGACCTGATTCTGGGGTCCACAGTGAAGTCAGGTGCTCACTTTGCTCTCCTTCCCCCACTTGGAGGATATCCCTGCATTGTGCTTTGTGGGCCTTAGGGAAGGAAAGGGGTGAAGTAGGTAATGGACAACTGTCCTTTCCACCATATTTAATGTTTCTTTTCTTTCTATGCTATACTTTTAGCTGAGTTCCTTAACTTTTGTGAAGGTGTTTTTGTGCATGGATAGTTGTTCAAATCAATGTTTCTGCAATGGAACAAGCACCGGAAACTTCTTTCTGCCATCTTGCTGACATCACTCTCTAGACTCATTCTACATGATATTATTTACTCGTGTATTTACCTGCTTGTCTTATGTCTCCCACACTAGGATGTAAGCTCCATATGGTGGTCAGGGTCTTTGTCTTTTTCATTGCTCTATCTTTAGGACACCTATTATTGCCTCACACAGTTCAATATCTATTTGTTGCAAGAACAAATGAACAAAACCCAAGTTCTTAAATCCAGAGACATATAACTGACCAAATGGGCTTAGAAATTCTGGCAAAACTGTTGTCATAATTTCATGACTGTTCCGCCTAGGATTAAGCTGGTTCTATGCTGTTATGTTCACAAAAATTCACTAGCAATTTCCATAACAAATCCACTTTTTTCATGGACATATGCCCTTTGCTTGATCTTAGGGGCTGGATATAATAAGCATAATTAAAGCAATAAATAAAAATGTCATAAACCACATGGGACCTAGAATTCATTCCCAAGGGGATTCCATGGGTTCTGACCCCTGTTTTACTAAATACACATTTAAATAGAGGAAGTAAAGTACTCATAAATAATGAACGAGTGGGTACACGTCCACTGTCTGTGGTCCTCTATAAGTCAAGGCTGCAGCTTTTCTGAGATATGGGTCTTTCTGCTTCATGAACCTGAAGATGATACTCACACTGTTTATTCCAGAGACCAGAGCTGTTTCCAATTTGTCTCTTTTGTATAGTCAGCTTACAGCCATAGAACTATTTCATCTCCTGAACACAGGTGTCTATAGTAGGTACTGGAAGATTATTTGCCATGGAGCTTTCACATTTCTATACATCTTGCAAGTAGAGTCATTGACAACCTTTTCTGAACTACCTTTTTGAGCAAGTGTGTATAGCAAACAGTTCTTGCTAGATAAAGATAACATCTCCCTTCAGAGAAAAGGTTGGGTAGGCTTGCTTACAGCCTATTATAAGAGATGGGGTTTCTTGAGCTCATGCTTCCTCTTCTGTAATGCAACCCACTATGTGTGCTAGAGTTATCTGGTACTCTTCACATCTCTCTGTGGGAAGTAGGTCTTAGGGAGCTGGCACAAGAATTGATGATGTTTCAGCTATTGATTTTGCTGTATTGATTTTGTTTCTGACCCAGGAGTCTTGTGTCTCCTGCCAGCATCCATGAAACTTTGGCAAGTTCACTTGTTAATTAACTTACGAAAAGTGTAAAATCTCAGACCTTTGCAGTCTTGACAGCTAGCATTTGATAATTTCTTGTTGACCAGGCAAGATGTGTATGATAAAAAATACAAAGCCTGGTGACCAGAATGAAGAGGTATCTGAAAACCACATCTCATGAAGAACAGTTGAAGGGACTCAAAGAGTTCAGCACAGAGAAAAAAAGGCCAAGGGAGAGCATGGAAGTAGTCTTCAAATATTTGAAGAATAGTATAGAAGAAAGAACACTCTTTGCCTGAGCTGCTACAAAGGACAAAGTCCAAACCAACATGTTGAAACCATCTGGAAGCAGATTTCAGCCAATTGGCAAGGAGATATGCACCCTACCTGCAAAGCACTACAACTGATGTACACAAACTAGCTGGATTTTATAATTTAGATGGAAATTGGGTTTAGTTCAGACTCTAATTAGGCATGCTCGATAATAGAATGGGTTCCCTCAATAGGTCTGTGCTCAAAGCTATGGTAAGTATTTAAATACTTCTCTAGAATCATTTATAAAGAATAATTTCTTCTACTAAGAAATTATTTCAGATAATATCTTGTGTTTCTTGAGCAATCTCAGATTCTAGACATTTTTGGTTATTATCCTGTTGATATATCTCTTCTAGACCACAGGTCCAGAGAGGTGAGAATGCAGGTTTCTGTGTGGACTTGCCTAGAGCTTTAAGCCACTACATATACTTATTTCCATATTGTTCAGCTGGCATCTCATAAAAGCAGAACTCTAGTCCAGAGAAGAACCAGAAAAATATATGGGAGCCAGGTCATACTGACTACTTCACTATCTACTCATTCATTCAATGTGCAGTTACTCAGCATCTACTTTGTGGCAGGCCTTCTGCTGGATATGGATAATATGGGAAAAAGTGAAATAGCTTCTTGTCCTTAAAGGATTCACATCTAGTTGGAGGCACAGGTAAGTAAGTCAACACTTACAGCACATTTTTCTCAGTGCTAAGACAGATGTATATAAACCCAGAGTCTTGTTGGAGCAGAGAGAGGGAGTGTACGAAGCAGACTAGGCATAGAAAGAGAGTTAGGGAATTGGAAAGAGGAATTGAGCAATTTTAGAAGTGAGGTTAGGGTGTAATCTTCAGAAGGAAAAGCATGTCCTAGGGCACAGAGGTGTGAAATAGCCTGGTTCATTAGAGGTGTTATGGATAGTATTGCCTGTCCTAAGCAAAGGTTGCATGTGCAAGAATGAAAGAGTTGGAGGGTTAAGCAAGAGCTCGATCACAAAGGTCTTGTTGGCTCAGAAACCAGTAGAATTTCCTTTTGCAAAGATGATTGCAGCTGCATGAGCAGCATTGATTAGAGAGGGGAAAGACTTGGGGGCAGGAGATCCATTAGGGGGTGGTTGCAATAATCCAGGAGGGAGATATTGAAGGTCGAGCAAGTGTGATGAGTGTACACTCTGAAATAGGGGCATAAAAGTGTCCTGGATTTGCCTTAGAAACCTTTTGTGTGTCAAGAACAATTCCAGAGTTCTGAGTCTTAGACTCTGCAGCCTGTCCAGGCCAGGACTCATGACAAAATGTGCAGGGGCTGGTCCCCTGGGGTGTATCAGTGGCACCAGGTAAGCCAGGTTGGGAGGGAAGGGGTCACCCCTCCTATCCTCATTGGTCTTAGCTTTCCCAGTTCTTCTGGAAGGCATTATGGGTGCTGGGTGCATCTTCCAGTGTCGATGGAGATCATTTAAAGATTGGATTCTGAAATATTTCTGAAAGGGAAAGGGCTTGGTTGCTAGGAAACCAATGGCCACTATTAACCACACCTACAGGGCAGCTCCAGATCAAATCTTTTCTCTTTAGAAAGAAATTTCTAATTCCCACTTCGACTGCCATTGCCTACATATTTAATTTCCTTTTTGGGTACAGCAGGCATTTGGCCTGCTAACAAAGGGTTTCCAGTTGATTATGCAAAGTGCTCCTAGTGAAAACTTGGCCAGATGTGAGTCTTTCATTTCTTCACCCCTCCTTTGAAATCAGGAGAGAATTGGTCAGGATTTTTCTTTCTTTCTTTGGGGTTAAGAACAAATAACATGGGGACAGTATCTTTTAGAGTTCTCACATCCATTTAATTGTCTAAATGACTTTTATTAAACACCCACAACTTTAGGCAAACAACTGGGCTAGGCACCAAGGCACGTAAGAGGGCGGTTGGAGAGAGAAGATGACAGGCATGAAATGTGGGAATAGGGGGTCAGGATGTGCTGGTCCCCATGCGGTGGCCCAGGACTGGGCACAGTAGCACAGTGCTGGTCCTTTGGGTGTGCTCAACACAGATTTGTAGCAGAAAACAAATCTCTGTTGAATCAGAACTCACAATGCCCAGTCTCCCTCTACATTCACCATAGGTTCCCAACAAAAGGAACCAATAGTTAAAGAAATCCAACCACAGCCCAGTGACACAAGTCCAGGGGGCAAAAAAAAAAAAGCTTGTGAGCACAGCCCAGCCAAGTGGAGGGAGGAGCCTGGTGAGGCTCTTAGCTAGGCTCTGACTCCAGGAGTTTAACCAGGAAATCAACTACATTTTGAGAATTATTATGGGCTGAATTGTTGCCCTCCCCATTCATGTGTTGAAACTTTAACCCCCAGGACCTTAGCATGTGACTGTTTGGGGAGAGAAGGTCTTTAAAGAGATGATTAGGTTAAAATGAGGCCATGAGGGTGGGATCCCTAATGCAATAAGACTGATGTCCTTAGAAGAGAAGGAAGTGAGACCAGAAATATGAGCACAGAGGAAGGGCACGTGAGGACACCATGAGAGAGGCTAAGGAGAGAGGACGCAGGAGAAACCACCTAGCTGGCATCTTGATCTTGGACCTCCAGCCTCCAGAAATGTTAGCAAATATGTTTCTGTTGTTTAAACCAGCCAGTCTACAGTATTTTGTTATGGCAGCCCTAGGAACTCATGTAAGAATTTCTGCATAGACCATCCAAATCTGGGGAGGAACAAACTTAATCTTCTCTTTTCCTTCTTATAATTGAAAATTAGTGGCAAAAGCTTCTATGGTGAGACTAATGACACATGGAAAAGAAAGAAGTCTGGAAGAGTGATGTACTCTGATGCCATGAAGACTCCAGGGCGCCATGCTGAATCAGACCAGTGAAGCCTGAGGTATCCCTCTACCCCTGCAATAGCTTAATTTCTCCAACTCTTTAGTAAGTAAATACTGGAACAGGACATTTAACACAGCCTCAGAAGAGTGACTGGCCACCAGGAATTCTAACAGTGTCACGCAGAGAAGTTTTCACATTGGTCAGCTGAGCTTCCCTGGCCCTTTCCACTGCCCATCACTATCTAAGACCTCTGGTTCCTGAAAAGATATACCCAAAGGAACACACAATAGCTGTCCTCAAAGGATGTGTTTCAGGAAAAAGCTAGTCTTAAAAGTCATGTCAAAGCTAAGTTCTGTTTGGAGCTAGTCAGCAAGCACATGATGAAAAAAAGAAAAAGAGTTTGGAGACTACATAGATAAATTATAGGAGAAAATGAAGAAACAAAAAAAAATTCATGCAAAATATAGATAGAGAATCCAGTCTAGAAGAAAACATAACCCAAGGAACAGAAGGCAATTTCCCACAAGTGTTTCTAGTTATTGAGCAACCTAATAAGAGCATGAATTAAATAAAAAACAAGTGCTCAGAGATGAGATAATAAAGCAAGAGAACATGATACAAAAGGACATTGTAGCCCGAAGGAAGAAAAAATGGTAGAATAAACATACTTTTATTGCAGAACTAAAAAATAAAATTAAAAAAGTAAAGAAGGGAACAGACATCACTGAAAATTCAATTAGTGAAAATATGAAAAGGCTTAAAAATAGCATAATGAGGGCAGATCAAAAAGTGTAAAAACATCATCAGATAGATGCTAATAGATAGGAAGGGCAGGAAAAGATAAATCTAACTATCATTCAATTCATTTAACAAATATTATGGAGCATATTTGTGTAACATAATCTTCAATGAGTTTACAGACAATAAACAAACAGGCCAATATATCAGATGATGATAAGTGGCAAGGAGAAACATAAAGCAAAAAAGAAAAAAGAAATAAAAAAGATGGTGAGGACAGTGGTGGAGCTGTTGCTATTTCATAAGGAATGCTCAGAGAAAGCCTCACAGGGCAACTCTGGATGTGAGAACTGAAGGAAGCCAGGGAGCCAGAGCTGAGGACACTTAGGGGAAAGGAATTCCAGAAGGGAATATAAATGTAAAGTCCCTGGGGTGAAAATATGCCTCATAGGATTGGGAACTTCATGGGGGCTCATGTGACTGGACAGATTCAGCAATGAAGAGGGTTCTGGAGATGTGTTTAGAGAAGTGGAAGGAACCAGATTTACACCACCCTATATGCCATTGTGGGGATTTGGGTATGAATTCCACAGCATGCTTTGAACAGAAGAGGGACAGAGTCACTGTGGTTGAGTTGTTGAGATTAGGCTGTTGTGGAGTAGGTAGAAGCGAAGAGACTAGTTTGGAGTCTATTGCAGTCATTAAAGCAAGAGATGATGGTTGGGTAGAGCAGAGTGGAAGGGGAGGTTGGTGAGAAGTGGCCAGATTCTGAATATATTGAAGGAAGAGGTCATAGGATTTGCTGAAGGATCAAATGTGGGGTATGGAAGCAAGGGAAAAACCAAGGATAACTGCAAGGGTTTTGGCTTGAGCATCTGGAAGGATAAAGTTCTCACTTATGAGATTAGGAGACTGTGGTAGAAGCAGGTTGGTGATGGAAACCAAATGGACATGTTTAAATATGCTTTTAATTCAAGTGGAGTTAGAGGAGGTTGTTGGATGCACAATTCTGGAATTTTGAGGAGAGGTCTGGCTTAAGGATATAAATTTTTGTGAGTTATCAGTGCATAATTGAAGTCCTTCAAGTGGAGAACACAATAAATAGAACAGAAAATTTATGCAAAGATAAAATGAAATTTAAAAAATCCATGACTCTGCAGATTAAGAGAATTTGCTCTGCCGCAAAACAGTTTGATGCAGAGCACCTACACAGAGAAAGCATGTAATGCAGAGACATATTCTGGCTCAGTTGCTGGGCTTCCAGGAAAAAGAATGAGCTCTTCAGGCATCCAGGAAGCATAAGTAAGTCACAGAGGCAGGAGACAAGAAGACTAACCACAGCATTATTCAACAGTCAAAGGTAACAGACCAATGTCTACATTTTTTAGAGGAAGTTGTGATTCAAGAATATCAGATATAACCAAGATGTTGTTCAAGAACAGGACAATAGGGAGATATTCTTAAATAACTCATGTAACTCAGGAAATATTGCACCCCTGAGCTTTTACTGGAAAAAAATTACTTGAAAATGAATTAGGGTTACTTAAAAGATGAGTCAAAGCATGGAACTTAGGAATGGAGGATGTGGTAAAGGTGAGCATCACATCCATTTAAATATAGACCTAATACCAAATAATTAAGAGCATTAGTCTTACAAAGCAGAATGCAAATATTACAAATCTTGACAGTGTAAAATGATGCTATAACTAACAAAAATCAGGAGGTGGTGGGGGGACTGGTGGGAGGAAGCACAAGAGTGCTAATGGCTTCATCGCTTATGGGAGTCAATCACTCAACATGGAAACTTGTTAGTTTAAAAACACCTAATATCTCTAATGATGATCTTCAGAACTTTATTTCCTAACATCAGAAGTATTTAAAAACAATCTATTATAGTAAAGAAACATTTCAAGATTAGCAATTCCTTCCATTTCATTTTAATTCCTTTGTTTTGGTAAATTCAAGTAACATTAAACAGTTTTAATAAAAAATATTGCTTATAGCATGATTCTATTTTTCAAAAAATCTATTAATCTATTGTCTATATTTCTATACATAAAAACATGTGGAGCAATATTCATCTAAAACATTGATGGTTAGGTTTGGGTGGGATAATTGAGATGATTTTAATTTGTTGTGTGTTTTTGTGTGTGTGTGTGTCTGCTTTTTCTGCATTGCTTGAGTTCACAATAAGCGTGCATTACTTTTAGAAAAATAATATGGTATTTCTTTTTAATAGTATGATCTTTCTTTTTTCAAAAAAATAACCATCAGAAGTTACTTATGAGTGGCTCCCCGAATGGGTGAGAAAAGATATTATCGTGGGTTTGGTCTGTGGGGAAGGCTTGGACGAATGGCCTTAAATGGAACATATACCAGTGTAAAAGATCTTGATGGACCTATGGAAAGGAAAAATACATGAAGTTGTAGAACCATGTAGGAAAGGCTTTGCAAAGTTATTTCTTATTCAAGGAATACAAAAATCTTCCTTATATTCATCACCTACTATGTGCCAGAATACACGTATCTGTCTCTTACAAGGTAAAGGTTATTGTTCCCAAGTGTAGTAAAAGGTTAATTCAGAAGACTCAGTGTGTCCAAACCCTGGGCATTATAAAGAAAGAACTGGCCTTTGACCGGCTCCTGAGAGATAATCTCTGAACCCTTGGAATATCTTGCCTGGTGAGAGTGTCTTTGTGTAACTGAAACTTTAGCCCATACCAGATAGTTTAGATGATAGTTTATACTAACAGTGTGATTTAAAGTGAACATCTGTTTTTGTTCTCCTGGGGCCTGGCATTTTTGACCTCTGGGGATGCTGAAGACTGAGCAGTTAAGGACAGTTACGTGGGTCCTCCATTCCGATGGCACTGACCTCTAATAAAAACCCTGGACACCAAGGCTTGGTTGAGCCTCTCTGGTTTTGGCAATGCTCTACACGTGTTGTCACATATCATTTATTGGACTATTGAGCACTGTCCATATGATTCTGCTGGGCGAGGACAGCAGGACATTGCACTTGTCTCTCCTGGACTGTGCCTTGTGTGCCTGTGATGCATTCAATCTATGTCCTTTCACTCCAATAAACCATAACCGTGAGTATATCTGCTTTTCTGAGTTTTGTGAGTCCTTCTAGTAAATCACTGAATCTGAGGGTGGTCTTGGAGACCTCCCACGTGACCCCACTTTACAGATCAACTGAAGCTCAGAGGACTTATGTGACCTGCTTGTGATCACACAGCCCGCAAACAAAAGAAGCGGAATTTAAACTGAAAGTCTGCCTGGCTATAAAGCTTTACTCTTCTTTTACAACAGAGGCTTTCAAATTAGTTTTCTTTTTAACTGCATAACACTTCGGGATATGTGTACAAGAAAACTCAACAGGATGCCTAATATGCAAATTAAGAACTAGAATAATACAGTATTTTCGTTGAAGCATGTTGAAAGGTTTTGAGTCAAATCATTTTGTTCTACTCACCCATCCCCTCAAGAGTCATTGAAGCATCATCACGCTAAGCTAGACCTCTGGGGAAAAGGTTGTAAACCTACACTAGCCACATTGGCTACCTCCATACCGACCTCTCTCCCCCATCTTTTCCATCTGCCTAACTCCTCCATGGACACCTCAGGCTTCATGAGTTCCTGGATGTTGCTTCCTACCTCTCAAGTCATAGCTCAGTGACCCTTCTGTTTGGGATCACTAACTGTTCTGATGTGCCTGAGGCTGTGCCTGTTTTACCACTGCAAACTCCACGTTCCAGGAAACCCCGCAGTCTCACATAAACTGGGTGGATTGTGATCTTACTTCAGTCTTCTACAGCAGTGCCCCTCACATTTGAGTGTGGACATGAGTCACATAAGGTCTTCTAAAAAATCACAGACTACTTTGATTTGGTAGGTTGAGTGGGGCCTGGTATTTTGCATTTTTAACATGCTCCCATGGGGCATGCTGCTATTGCTGGTCCTGCTTGTGTCAGCGTCACACTTGTGTCAAGGGGTGAGGGAGAAGAGCACACTTTGCTTTTTCTACCTCAGCAATCATTGCACTGGATTGCAATTTCTTGTATGTTGGTTCCTCCCACTAACCTGTGAGTTCCCCAAGGAAAGGAACTGTGTCCTAAGGCACCGTATTCCCAATACTACCAAGGTACCTGGCACAGACTAGGTTCTTTAAGAGATTCCCTTTAGATGAGTAGAGAAGAGTGAAATTCCTTAAGAGGGACCCAGGATTTGTGCCTAAGGACTGGCTGGGACCAGTATGAATCCAGTTAACTAAAGACATTATGTGGGGCCCCAAGGAGCCGGATGGTGGGTATGGGATGGGGATCCTTGAGTTTAGCTTGACGTCTGCTGTGTGCTCTCACATTCAGTTAGACCCTTAAAGAGGTAACAGTCATGTGTGAGCAGAATCCAGAGGAAGGAGGAGCCCAGAGTTCGGATCCTCTGGGAAAAGGAATGCTGGGAAATGCCTCTTGGATTGTGTCATTTAAAAGCACTGGAGTCCAAAGTGTCTTCTCAGGACTAGTCCTCATGCTCCGAGATGCTGCTTTGTGGAAGCTACGTGGAGCCTGGGCTATTTCGATTCTGTAACTCCAAATTGGCCTATGGATAAAACCAATACTGACTTATTTGTGTCACGTAGAATCCAGAAAGCCCTGGTGAGTCTGCCCATTCAACAGAGGACGGGGAAAGGCTCTGAGAAGTTAAGCAACTTGTCCAAGATCACTCAGAGTAGGCAGAGCTGGATACAGTTTTCTAATTCTTAATTTAAAGTTCTTTTGATGGCATCACCCTAAATCCTGGAGTGGAAAACTTGTGTGCCAGCCAGGGGAATATACAGTTTTGTTCCCCATTGTGGCATTTTCAGGGTCTTGTTCCCCTTATAAACAAAACTATCAAAAGTTGAAAAAGTTCAACATCACAGAATCCTAAAAGAAATGGCCATTTGGCCAATGACCTAGGAATTGAGCTAATTGAATCTGTGCTGGGCATTGTCTGGAGCAGGCAGGCTGGTAGCCTGATATAATTCCTCATCTGCTATAGGGATAAAGGGGAAAGCAAAGTTGCCTCTTATCTGGGGATCCCCCTTATTTAGAGGGTTTTGACTAGACCTTGATGTTAATTAAATTGTTTTTAGGGCCTAATGCATTATATGTAATATTTGCTTTCTAATGACCACCAGATGGTTTTTCAATGCTAATGAGGGGTGTATAATGATTCCCAGACACATAGTAGAAGCTGTAGAAGTCAGCGTGCTGTCAACCAAATGGATTCTCTGGGCAGAGTTAGCACTCCCCAGGGCCGGCCACCAGGCCAGGACTTTGGCGACAGTAGCGTGGGGGTCTTGCCACACTGGTTGGTATTCACTGCCAGGCTCTCTGCACTGAGGGCATGCTCAAATGACACTGACCTCCAGCGCTAGCACATAGTAGGCACTAGAGGAGCGTGTTTGTGATGAGTATGACGAGTATGAATTCATCAAAGGACGTCACAGCTGGAATGGATCTTAGAGTCCAGATTTGCCCACCTTTAATGAGTGTGGGAATCTCTTTTTAGTACTTAAAAAAATAACTTTCATTTTTTTACTTTATTATAAAAGTGATATCTCTGCAGAAAATTAGAAGGTATAGATAAGCAAAAAGAAAATGAGAAAGAAAGTAGGAAATGAAAGAAACAAAGAAAGAAATAATAGCGATAAAAGTAGAATAAAGAATTTAAAAAAGGAAAAAGAAAATGACCCACAGGCTTACACAGGCTTACATCGATATGCCTGAATCTGGTTTGACTGAAACAAGTTTGCCCGTGAATCATTTGCCAATTCATGTTTGCCTAAAATTCAGTCCTCTTTTGCATCTTTTTGGACCTTAGGCTTTGTCTTTTCATCTTTTAGGCATGCAAGTATCTCTTAACAAAAAGATATTTCTAACTTAAAAGCAATTCTAACTTATTTTTGTATATCTAATTAGGATTTATCAAAATCGCAATGTTTTATAAATAATGAGAAACATCTGAAAGAGGGATAACTTTAGTAAACTACTAGTAGATATTTATAGAAACTATCTTTAGGAAAACTGGTTGTTTTAGGTGAAGTGGCTATTACCATATTCATTACCTGAGAGTGAACAATCTCCATATTTGGTCTCTGTGCAGTCTTTTTGACATGGATCTACTCTTGTCAGTATAGATAGAGGAGATTATCTATCTAGCTATCTACCTACACACATATACACACTACATATATGTATATTTATATATGTATACCTACATATATGTATATTGTGTTAGATACAGTATATTAAGTGTATCTTACATGTATATTCTATACAACAATAAAAAAAAGAGATTTTAATTTAAAACCTACTCAGTTAATATAAATTATATGTTACTGGAAATTTTATAACATTATATTAAATACCTGAATAGTGTTTGATTCCATCGATAGGTTATTATTGGATATTGCAGTTATTCCTAATGTTCTGCTACTACAAATAATGTACTATATGGCTTGCTTTTCTTTTTGCTCCTAACACTATATATCTCAAACATCTTTCATGACAGTATATATAGATGATTCTCTTGGACAGTTACATAGTATTTCACAGAATGGATGTGCCATAATCTTTTAAAACTATTTTTTTCTTTTTGGGGGATAAACTTATGTGTGCATACATAATATTTTTCAGATTAAATTCCTAGAGGTGGTATGCATGCTTTTAAAATTTTTGATACATGCATTCTCAAATTTCCCTCCAGAAAAGTAGCAATTTATATGTCCACAAGTGGGATATGATAACATCAGTTTCCCTACAGGGTTCTCAACTCTGGGCTGTTCTTTCTTTTTTTTCCTTTATTTCCAAAAACAATAATGCTCATATTAAAAAAATAAACCAATAATATAGAATTATTGAGAGTAAAAAGGATAAGGTCATAAAGTCTCCTTCCTTCTCTGTCTCTCTTCCCCTAATCTTTCCATCCAATTTCCCTACTCAGAGGGACTTCTGTTAAAATTTGGTGAGCATCTTTCTAGAACATGCTCTTACACATTTACATTGCATGTAGTTGGCCATAAATAGGATCAAACTCTATATGTGCTCTATTGCTTGATTTCCTTTTTTTCATGTATCAAAATATCTCAAACATCTCTCCATGACAATATGTATAGATAACTCTTTTGAACAATTAAATAGTATTTGAAGAACTGATGTGCCACAATCTGTTAAAACTATTCCTTATTAATGGACATTTAGCTCTTGTATATCCACTGTTTCTAACATTTAAAAATATGGCCAGTTTTTTAAAGGATAAAATTGTTATTTCTATCTTAATATGAATTTTCATGATTTCTAATTTTGTTAAACATGTCTCATATACTCGTTGGCCATTTGTATGTCTTTTGCAAATTGCCTGGCTATAGACAGAGGCAGAGAGTGCCTGTGCTCTAATACCTGGATTAGATCTTTTGCTTCTAAGTGGGGCCAAGTTGCTGTTTCTTATCACTTGAATGTGATTGGAGAAGATGTACATCACTTCTAGGCTGAGGTGGCTAAGAATGGGTGTGTCCTAGCATACGGCAGTGCCATATGCTGGAAAGATCCTGGGCTCCTGAATGACTGCATAGAGCATAGGTTTCCTATCCACTCATGTTGGGCTATGGTAGAAACATGAAATAAACTCAGTGTGAAGCCACTGAGATTTGGAGCTTGTTTGTTATAGAAACTAGAAGTATTTACCCTGAAAAATATATGTGTGGACTTCTTTTTATCTTAAAAAAATTTCCCTGACTCTCAAATAATAGTAGTTTTATTTTTAATGTTTAGGAATACACTTGTTTAAATTCAATAGCCTCAGGGCATTTTTTTTTTACTATTTTTCCTGCTGAAAATCTGGCTCCTTTTCATATTTCAGGTTTCAGTTTAATCATCAACTCAGAGAGGCCTTCTCTGACCACAAGCTAATGAAATAGCCTCCCCATGCCTTAGTCTGCTCATAGAGAGATGACTTTCTTCATAGCATTTTTAGCAATTTTTATTTCAACATTTACCTATGTGTTCATGTTTGTTGCCTGCTCGGTTGAAGGAAGGCATGGTGACAGGGTTGCTCCCACTGTATCTAGCACTTAGTAGAGGGGTCTAACTTAGTGTAGGCACTCAGTAAAGTTTTTATGAATGATTCACAATTCTCTAAATACATTTAAAAAACAGTACTGTGTATAGGTGTTGGGGGCTGATTCTGGTGTTATGCCTTATACTACTCATTCACTATAGCCTGTAATGTACGTGTGCTGCATGACGCAGCAGTAGTCAGCATTTTCTTCAGACACGGTTGGTGCCTCGTGACATGATAAGATGCCTGAGTTTCTGCACGTAAGCAAATGTTGCCCAGCTCCCACATGGTGGGCGCCCGTGGTGGGAGTCTGGAGGCCATAAGGATAAAAAGAACATTCCCAAGGCCTGGCCCCTGTGTGATGGTTGGTAGTCAATGACGGGTAAGACTCCTCAAGGGAGGGGCAACCTAATTCAGGCCCAACGGGGGGGAGAGGGAGCGGCTGCTGGCTGGGGAGCCGCCGACTGGGAGTGAGAATGAGAAGTTCTACAGATGGCTGCATTGCTTTATGTTGCTTATCTCAGCCTTGGCTTTTGAGCTATGTCTGACACCTTAAGTAACCATTTTGAGGTCTGAGATCATGGGACCATTGTTCCCTTGTAAAACAACTCCAAAATTGATAGCTATTGCTGTGTTCATAGCTATAGCTATGCTCAGATGCTCATGTACAAGGAACTAATCTTGGGTCTTGGGGGTATAAAAATAAAGCGACCAGTGCATTTGGCACTCGAGTCATGTCATGTCCTTGTGTGTCTGTGTCATTATTTTATGTTCTGTGTTCATCCCCTGTCTTGTAATCGGGCCACGACAATAGGTATAAGCGGTAGACAGTGCTTGGTATCCAGATGGATTTGCCAAATTTTTATAGGAATTCTATGGCTCCCAGGAATTTGGGGCCCCTGGTATGGTCCCCATTGATATGGCCGAACAAACTCAGTGAGAAAATAGCAAAACTGAGACCCAGAGAGAAGTGATTCATCCAAGGTCACCAAGAGAGTGATTGTTTATCCAGGACTAGAATATGATTCTTCTAATATCTACAGAAGTACAGTGCAATGGTTAAGGCAGGCAGTCTTAACTCCAAACCCCGAGCTTTGCTGCTTATTGTCATGTGGCCTTTTAGTAACTTGTCTAAGTCTCTGTCTTTTCCCTTTGTAAATAGGGAACAATAATAGCTTAGTGTGCTTGGGGAGTTTATATAGGTAATACAATCAGCCTTCCATATCTGTGGGTTCCGTATCATGGATTCAACCAACTGTAGATCAAAAATATTGGGGAAAAAATTTTTCACAAAGTTCCAAAAAGTAAAATTTGAATTTGTTGTATGCTGAGTACTACGTTGAATCCATGTGAATGAAGTGATATGTTGGCATAATATTAAGTATTAGAAGTAATCTAGAGATGCTTTGAAGTATATAGAAGGACGTGTGTAGGCTATATGCAAACATCATACCATTTTATCTAAGGGACTTGAGCACAAACTTTGGTATCCAAAGATGGTATTAGAATCTAAAGATACCAAGAGATGACAGTGTATCTAAGGTTATTATGATTAAAGTGTTCCTCTCTGAGAAGGTGGTCAATAAAAATTATTAGTATGATGATTATCATAGTTTATAATAGATGAATTTACTCATCATCATTCACTTACTTCCATGTTCATTTACTGGCTGCCCTTTGTTTTGTGCCAGATCCTTGCAGGGTGCTGGGACAATGAAGCTGTGTAAGGTGTTATCTCTACTCTTGAGAGTTCTCGTGGCCTGAGAAGGACTCGTGAGCAGATGGTTATACCAAAGCAGGACAGTGCTGCACTCAGGTGTACAAAGGCAGTGACAGACTCTGCCTGAGGGGGACTGGAGAGCAGAGAGGGCATTCCTTGATTTCCCTCACTAGAAGCAAGTGCTGCTCAAAAGGTGGCATGTGTTCCTCTTTCAGTTAGCACCGTAACTAGATGAATTGATGAAATAGCAGGGGATATTGATGCACAATTGTTGAAGAGGACCGGGATTGCCTTGAATCTATAGATCATGTTAGAAGACCTGACCTCTTGATAGTATTGAGTTTTCCTACCCATGAACATGGAATATCTCTCCATTTATTTAGTTCTGCTTTGATTTTGTTCATCAGAATCTTGTAGTTTTCCTTGTATAGATCACGTGCATATTTTGTTAGATTTATATATAAGTATGTCATTTTGCAGGGTGCTAATGTAAATAGGAATGTGTTTTTCAGTTCAAATTCCACTTGTTATTACTGGTATATGGGAAAGCAATTAACTTTTGTATATTAAACTTGTATTCTGAAATGTTGTGAAAATTACTTGTTAGTTCCAGGAGTTTTTTGTCAATTATTTCAGATTTTCTACATAAACAATAAATACAGTTTTATTTTTTCCTTTTCTATCTTTTATTTCTTTCTCTTGTCTTATTGCATTAGCTAGAACTTCTGGTATAATGTTAAAAAGTGGTGAGTGAGAACATCCTTGCCTGTTTCTGATCTTAGTGGGTAAGTTTCAAGTTTCTCATCATTAAGTATGATATTAGCTGTAGGTTTGTTGTAGACCATTCTTTATCAAGTGGTAAAGTTCTTCTCTATTTTTAGTTTACTGAGAGTTTTTTTGTTGTTGTTATCATGAATGGGTGTTGGATTTTGTCAAATGTTTTTTCTGCATCTATTGATATGATTGTATCATTTTTCTTATTTAGTCTGTTGATGTGATGGATTATATTACTTAATTTTCAAATGTTGATCTGGTCTTGTATACCTGGGATAGATCCCACTTGGTTGTAGTGGGATTTATTTATATATTGTTGGATTTGGTTTGCTAATATTTTATTGAGGATTTTTGCATGTATGTTCATGAAAGATATTGGTCTATAGTTTTACTTTCTTGTAATGACTTTGCTGGTATTAAGATGATTCTGATGTCATAGAATGAGTTAGAAAGTATATATGTTATATATATAACATATATAAATATATCATGATATTTATATATAATTGAATACAATGTTATTATTTTGAATAAATTACCATCTGTTAGATCAATTAAGAATAAGAAAAATAGCCAAGTGTGGCTGTTCACACCTATAGTCCCATCTACTCAGGAGCCTGAGGAGGGAGGATCACTTAAACCCAGGAGTTTGACGCTGCAGCTATGATCATGCCACTGAACACTGGCCTGGATAACAGAGTGAGAGCTTATTTTTAAGAAAAAAAAAAAACAAACAGAAAAATAAAAGTTTTTATTTTACCTCCACTTACTCCTTCTCTTTTGGTATTCTCTTTTTTTTAAATGTCAATATGAGTTTCTGACCTATATAATTTTTTTATCTTTGAAGAACTTCTTCAAACATTTCTTTGAGGGCTGGTTTGTTGGCAATAAATTCCCTGTTTTTGTTTGTCTGAGAAAGCCCTTATTTCTACTTCATGCTCAAAAGATAATTTTTTAAGGTACAGAATTCTGATCGGTGGGTTTTTTTCTCTCAACACTTTAAATATTTTACTCCATTCTCTTCTTGCTTGCATGATTTCTCAGGAGAAGTCAGATATAATTCTTAATTTTGCTTCTCTCTATATAAGTTGTTTATTCCCTCTACTTCTTTTGAGATTTTTTCTTTATAATTGATTTTTTGCAGTTTAAATATGACATGCCTAGGTGTAGTGTTTTTGTTTGTTTGTTTGTTTGTTTGTTTTGCATTTATCCTGCTTTGTGTTCTCTGAGCTTCATGGATATGTGGGGTTTTGTCCAACATTAATTTGGGGAAATTCTCAGTCATTATGGTTTCAAACATTTCTTCTTTTCCTTTCTCTTTCTTTTCTCCTGGTATTCCCATTATGCATATTCACATCTTTAGTAGCTGTACCACAGCTCTTATATATTCTATTCTGGGTTGTTTTTTCAGTCTTTTTTTTTTTTCTTTTCAGTTGGGAGGTTTCTATTGAGCTATACTCGAGCTCAGAGATTCTGTTCTCAACCATATCCATCAAAGACATTCTTCATTTCTGTTCAGTGTTTCTGATTTCTAGCAGCCTTTTGGTTCTTTCTTAGGATTTCCATCTCTCTGCTTATATTACCCCTCCATTCTTGCATGCTGTCTGCTTTATCCATTAGGGTCCTTAGCATATTACTCATAGTTTTGAATCCCAGTCTGATAATTTCAATATCTGTGACATATTTGAATTTGGTTCTGATACTTGCTTTGTTTCTTCAAACTGTGTTTTTTGCCTTTTAATATGTCTTGTAATTTTTTCATTATAGGTGGACATGATATACTGTGTTAAAGGAACTACTGTAAATAGGCCTTCAGTGATGTGGTGGAAAGTTGTGAGGGGTAAGGAAAGCGTTCTGTAGTCCTATGATTAGGTGTCAGTCTTTTATTGAGCCTATGCCTCTGCACTGTAAACTTCACAATTGCTTCTTAGTTTTCCCCTCCTCAGGTAGACAGGATGGCTGGTATAAGCCCTGGTGTCCAAAGGCCCTAAAACCAGGAGCGTGGATGTCTGAGAGCAGGAGAAGATGGATGTGTCCAATCAATAAAAAAGAGTGACAATTTACCTACCCTTTCTCCGCGCTTTTGTTCTATTTGAATCCGCAATGAATTGGAGGATGCCCACCCACATTGATGAGCAGGAATCTTCTCTATTTAGCTACTTATTCAAATGTTAATCTCTTCCAGAAACACTTTCACAGACATACCAAGAAATAATGTTTTACTAGCTATCTGGGCATCTCATATCCCAGCCCAGTTGACACATAAGATTAACCATCACAGTATTCACTTCACATCACTTGATTAGTTTGCCCAAACTTCCCTCTTCTATCTCTCCACTGGCCAATATGAGCAAAATGTAATGCATTTTCACAAAGCCAAGCTCTGTAATCTCAGGCAAATTATATCTCATGAGATGAAAATGTTAAGTGCACTTGGATGAATCTGGTAGGCTTTGACCTTATTGCACTTTGGAACCCTGGGTGAAGTTTTTTAAATTCCACCTTACAAAGGTCAGGATTGGTTCTGTAGACTGACATGGAAATTAGGGTACAAGAGACCAGGTATGGCCTGATTCTCTGCTCTTCTTTCCCCTAAACTGTGAAATATGGAAATGTCAAAGTCACTGTCAGCTCTGATATACCTTGATTCTATGGTAAGTTTCTAATCATAAACGTGGCTATTAGTTTTTGAGCTCCACTCATGCATGTGCTGATCCCAGATTAGGGCTTGTTCTTGTATTGTTTCATCAAACCTCGCAACTCAAATAAGACATTATCACTCTTTTTTCACAGGTGAAAACTCAACGCTCAGATAAATTAAATATTTTCTAAAGAGAAGCAGTTGCCAAGCAGATTCCATTATGCTGCTGGTCAAGTGCCTCTACCCTGATTTTGCCCCAACATTCACTTAGGACCCCCCATGCCTCAGCGCAGCTAACATAGTTGGGATTTGCTGTCATGAAGGACATTGCTAGCATCATCTCATTTAATCCTCACTCAATCCTAGATGGAAGGTGCTATTATTATTTTAATACTATATTTGGGGAGAATTGAGGCATGGGGAAGCAGAGTAATTGCCTAAAGTCATACAGCTGGTGATAGAATCAGGATTCAGGTCTGAGCAGTCTGACTCTAGAGCCCTAAATCATCAAGAATGTGGTTGTTGGAAAATGTGCAACAAACTCCCCTGGGCTCAGGCAGGTTTTAGAAAAACAGGAAAGAAATCCCCCTTTATAACTTGAAACAGCTTCTTCTAGTCCCTATAATTTAGGATCACTCCCAAACCTCTACCCTGAGAGTCACAGCTGTGGGCACGGAGGATTCAAGAATGGATATCGTCGTCCCTGACTTCGAAAGGAGCTTGCAGTCTACTGGGGGAGAGAGGAAGGGATACAAATATGAATCAATATAATAGCTACTCTTACTGAGTGACTGTTAGCCGGGCACTCTATGTGTCATGCAAGAGTTGTGTGAGGTGGATATTATTATAGTCCCCACATTACAGATGAAAAAACTGAGGAATGGAGAGATTAAAACATTCGCCTACAGTCAATCATCTCTAAATGGCAGAGACAGGATTTGAACCGCAGCTGCACAGTTCAGAGTCCCTCCTCTTACTACACGGCACTGAAGCTCTTTGGGGCAGACATTGCAGTCAATGCGTAAGGGCTGTTTATTTATCTGCTTTCTTACTAAGTTACTGAGGACAGCTGTGGCTATGCAGAGCAGAATCCCTATGTCGCCACTGGGTGGATTGCTCTGTGTGTCCCTGTAGTCTGGCTGTAGTGTGGTTAATCCATCTCCACTCTTCCCACTCCAGTGCAACTCAGGCAGAGGAGGAGGGGGAGCAATTGAGCTTGTTGTTCTTATGCCTTCAAAGCCTAAAAGTTTAGAGCTGATTTTCAAAAACCCAAGTACCTGCGAGATAATAAATTTCTGCTGTTTAAGCCAAAAACAAAGAAGAAAAAAACTCACAAAAACAAAACAATATTTAAAAAAACCTCTCAAGTGCCTATGATGGTTAGGCTGGCAAGAGAGTGAGGGGGGTCCTTGGAAATTGGAGGGCTCATGCTGTCCAAGGTGCAAGTCCTGCCTCAGCTGCAGGCCCCAATTGACACAGAAGAGTTGTGGCTCCGTGGCTGCCACATCATGTGTGTGTGTGTGTGTGTGTGTGTGTGTGCACGCGTGCGTATGTATTTAAAAAGAAATATACATTTTGTGTGTGTGCAAAAATCTCCCAGTTTCAAAAACTAATTTATTATCAAGAAACTTTATGAGGCAGATACGACGTGTAGTGTGCGCTAGGCACTGTTTGACGTGTGCTGAATGTAACAGTGGAGAAAAAGGTCCATGCTATCATGGAACTTACCTTTTAGTGGTAAAAGATAGTCAATGTATGAATAAACAAGTACTCCATAAACAAAATGTCCCCAATGGTGATCTGTGCCATGAAGCAGGGAAACAGGGGCTATAGCAAGTACTCAATCCAAGGGGCTTGCTGAGTATTCGGGTGGTCAGACAGGACACCACTGGTGTGGTGACAGTGTAGCAGAGACTTGAAAGAGGAAGGCTGAGGTCTAAGACACCAAGATGAGAGCACGGCTGGCATGTTCCAGGAGAAGCAAGGCTCAGGGTGGCAGGAGTGGAGGGAGGGAGAAGGAAGACGGGAGGCCGAGTCTGGGAGGAAGATAAGGCCAGTCACACAGAGCCTTGTAGGAAAGTTGTCTTCTGCACAGAGTGAGATGAGAAGCCAATGGAAAGTTCTGAGGGTTGACATGACCAATCTTCCTGTTTCTAAAGTGATCACTTGGGCTGCTACTGGGGGTAGGAAGAGGACAAAGGCAGAAACAAGGTAAGCATTTAGAAAGCTCTTGTAAAATAACCCAGGTGAGAGATGTTGGTGTCATGGATGAATATTATAGTGATGGAAGTGGGACAAAATTGTCAGATTTAGAATATATTTTAAAATTGATGCTGATGGAAGTTTTTGATGTGGCATTTAAGAAGAGAAAGTGATGAAGGATAATCTCCAAGTTGTTAGCTTGAATGATTATAAGCCTGGAACTGCCACTTCCCATGGAGGAGGAGCCTGGTGGTAGGAGCAGGTTGGGGAACGAGATGGCATCAGGGGATTTGGAGATAGGAAGCTTGAGATCCTCAGTAAGTATACAAGTGAAGATTTTGTATTTTGAATGATCCTAGAGCTAGAGGAAGGGCTCTGGCATGGAGATATAAATTTGGGAATGGATGCTCTATAGAGTGTATTAAAAGTCAGAGGAATTAATGAGATTATTTAGGGAATGAATATAGATGCCGAAGACCTGTGATCCCAGGTCTGAGTTCAATATGAAGACTGTCAGTGTGGTTCTATTTTTCTCTTGGTGTTCCACTATGTGGGAGCAAGCTCAGAATAGGTGGAGCACTGGATGTAACCACCACTGGGAATTTGACAGGAATAACACAATAAAAGGATACAAGTAAGTAAATTGGGGGTATATGCAAGAAGATAAATCTAATTATGGACCAAAGTATCTAGTTAGGGGGACCAATAGGTGTGGGTAAGGAGAATGAAAAGGAGATAGAATCAATGGATTGGAGGCTCCCACGGGGTTGAAGGGTGTTGGACTTAGAGAGAATGATCTGGAAAGGTAGAAAGTGGTGGTTGCAGAATAGGGTAGAGAAATAGTGAGTATGGAGAGGGCGCAGTTATTGTTAAAGACAGAATGTAGAAGGGTATAACCAATAGTTTGTGAGATGAGGTAGGTGGGAGAGTTGGCCATCCAAAGAAAGTAGGTCAAGGAGTTGAAAAGATAGTTACTAGAAGACTCATCTACTGCTGCAGCTCTCAACATTTAGTTCCCACCAGTATCATCTGGAGGCCCCTCCATTTACCTTCCCCATGTCTGTTACAGTCTGAGGATTTGCACTCCCAGTATGTTCCCATGGGGTCCTGAGGCTGCTCTTCCAGGACCACACTTTGAGAACTACTTCAATTGATATCTATAAAGATATTGAAATTGCTAAGAATCATGTCAGGGGTAGTATGTTAACCATCAGGGAATCAATTAGAGGACTTTTGTCAGAATACATTTTTATTACCAATTAGAGAGACATGTGCTGTAGGACTCTGAGTCTCCAACTTCATTGTGCAAGACAATTCTCTGGGGAGCTTGTGAAAATTACAAAGTCCTGGAGAATTCCAGGGATTCTGAATCCATAGACTTAGGGCAAAATTCAGAAATATGCACATTAACAGATGTCAGAGGTATTAATGAGTCAAGTGGTGAAAGGACCACACTTCAGAAACACTGATGTGAAGTTAAGTATATATTTTGGCTGCTTGACCTTAGTTCAGTTTGACCTTGGGCCAGTTTACCAACTTTTCTGAGCTGTAGATTTCTTGTCTGTAAAATGGGAATAAATATTTTGCCTGCAAGGTTATTGAGAGAATTAAACGAAATAAATAGATGTGAAAACCTTTTGTAAGCATTCACTCTCTATCAACTATTCAATTTTTATTAATATATATAATTATTTTGTTTGGAGAAATTTCTTTCTCTAGTCTATCAGTTGTACAAGGGATGAGGGGTGAAAAGAGGAAGAGATCTTGTATTTGTTGCTTTTCTACTTTGTGCAAGGAACTGTATTAGACATTGTATTAGGTTATTAAGTATGAAATGTCCGATTTCCTTAAGTACTAATTTTGAAAGTTGCTATCTCTGGTATTTCACTTTGACACTTCTTGTTTTATTTTTATTATGAAGGTATATCCTCATTCTTTCAAATTCATGGTTAGGCTTGTGATTAGCTTTCAAAGTTTTTTTTGAGCAATTTTTGTGAAATCATGGATAAGTCAAAAATTTGTGTTATTTTTTAATGAGTTCTGTTGCGGAACCAATGCAGTGCAGACAGCTTGAAATATCAACAAAGTGTTTGGGAAGGGTGTGGCTAATGAATGCACAGTATGTTGATGGTTTGAGAAGTTCCATTCTGGTGATTTTAATCTTGAAAATAAGCCATGTGGGCAACCTGAGATCAAGGTAGATAATGAGGCGCTGAAAGCTGTAGTGGAAACGAATCTGTCTCAATCTATGCTAGAATTAGCAGCAAGGTTTGACATTACTATTCAACAATATTGGACCATTTGAAACAAATGTGCAAGGTAAAGAAGCTGGATAGGTGGGTACCGCATGAATTAAATGAGCATCAAAAGAGAAATGGTCTGGAAGCTTATCTTACTTTGCTGTCACGACGTAAAGGTGAACCATTTCTACACCGTATTGTTACCTGTGATGAAAAATGGACTCCCTTTGACAATCTCAAGTGTTTGGCACGATGGTTGGACAAAACACAGTCCAGAATTCAATAGTCATCAGAAGAATAATGGGTCCATTTGGTTGTCCACTGCTGGTATCACCCATTACAGCTTCATGAAACCTGGTTAATCAATGACAGTGGATGTCTACTGCAGCCAATTGGACCAAACCATGAGGGTGCTTGCAATTAAGCAGTGAAGACTGGTCAATAGAGACAGGCCGATCATCTTGCAAGATCACATGTTACAAAAAACAACGCTGCTCAAACTATAGCAGCTGGACTTGGAAATTCTCTATCATCCACTGTATTCACCAGACTTTGCACCAACTGACTACCACTTCTTCCAGGCTTTAGCTCACTTCTTGCAAGGAAAACTATTCAATTCTCAACGAGCTGTGGAAACCGCCTTTCTCGATTTCATCGCCACTCGCTCTCTAGGCTTCTTTGCTGCTGGCATAAACAAGGTACCGTTAAGATGGCAAAACTGTGTAAATAGCTTAGGCATACACTTTGATTAATTCTACTGCTTCTTGTTTGAGATATAATAAACTACACTTTTGATTTGAAATCGGAACTTTCATATTTAATGACCTAAATATTTGTTTTTAAATTTTATTCTCACAGCAAACAGTTTCCAGCTAAGAAATCTTTTGGGGTTTGTGATGGGGGGTAATGAAACAATTCTTCCTTTTGTGTTTTTAACCAACTGAAAAATAAACACAGAAGTCACATAAGAAGCAAATGCCTTAATATTGGTAAAAGTTGGGAGTCGAAGTGGAGGTGAACTTTCTTCCTCCCATTCCTATTTCACACACATGCTGCCCACCAGCACCACACGGATGGACACACACACACGCACTCTTTGTGCCAATTATTATACTATTGTTTCTTGGCTTAAAATCCCTTTTATACTCAGCTCTGAGATGCCAGGGCTGGGACTGCATTTTGGCTCTGTCAGTGGCTCCCTGTTAGGTTCTGCCAACAGGAACACTAGAGAGAGAGTGGGGTGCCAAGAGGGAAAGGAGGAAACGACTGGCTTGCTGTCTACTTCTTGTTCCTGTGAGCATCACTCAGGCTTGCTCTGTCACCCTGGCAGTGCCGGTTCCTTCCTATAGAAGCAGCTGAATCTAGTTTGCAGCGTTTTTTGAACACTCGTGGAACCCTCCCATCACAGTGCCCCTGCCCCGCCAAAGCAGTACCCCCACCCCGGCGGCACCCCCTTCCTGATGGGCTGTCCTCTAAGTTCTAAATTATAATCCAGACTTTTCCTCCTGCTCCCCCCCCCCCAGGGGTGGTAGCTGCTTCTTGTAGTGACTACCCCTGCCATACTCTTGAGTTCTCTTTTATCCTTCCAGTTACCTAGGTAACAACTTCATACTTAGTTAGCAATTCTTCCTATTAAATTCTCTTTTCAGATAACTGGTACAATTTCTGTACCCTGGATGCACTTTGGCTGATACACACTCACTCATTCACACACACATATACACACACGTATGCACACACACACACAACGTGCACGCACATGCCAGGGAGAACATAAACACCTGCAGATCTCCCCCTTCACTCCCTCGATTCCAGGGCCAAGGCCAGCAGATTGCTTACCACACTTAGGAAGGAGAATGTGTGCCTGTGAGTGGACAGGGTTATCCCTTATCCCAAAGGGGAAGAGGGAGTCACAATGAAATAGAACAACACACACCAGTTTACTGATGAGGACACCACTGATGGGTCAAGTCACTCCTTCGCTGGTGGATTATTTTCTCAAACCTTGAAGTCTTAATAGTGTCCTCACCCCAGGCTTTCACTGCCCTCTCCTCTGTGGAAATTAATGCAGAAGGATAAATATCTTCCTTAGCAAAGACTGATTCCATCAGATGACATCACTGCCCCCAAACACGTGGGTAAATGGACAGCTCGGGCTCAGGTCTGTCTGAGGATGCACAGTCCCTATTTTTCCTGCTATACTTTTCCTTTATCACTAGCCTAGGTCCCATTAATAGGGCTAGATTTCAGCCTGCAATTCCAGAGTATAATTCCATCTTTTAGGAAGAGAAGACTTTACTGTGGCACAGAAAAGAACTTATTTGAAATGTCCACCATCTACCCGAGACAACAGTTCCTACTTTTTCCATTTTTTTTTTCATTTTTAGCAGTGGCCAAGCTTTTAAAAACACAGCTACTTCTGATTCTTCAGTGGTCGGGATGGGGAAAGAGATTGCACAGGTGACTGAGGTCATCTTTTTCTCTCTTCACCTTCTCTCCACCCCTGTTACTCATATGTAACTATTCTTTCCTGTGTGACCACAGAACTTAATATGTTCCTCCAAGGCTGACTCAAATTATTCTCATCTTTGTAAACTCTTTGCAATACTGTTTCAGCCCATTTAACAAAATTTGGCATCTTGTTGACCAGCAGTCACCAACCTTTTTGGCACCAGGGACTGGTTTCATGAAGACAGTTTTTCCACAGACCGGGGCTGGAGGGAGGGTTTCAGGATGATTCGAGTGCATTATATTTATTGTATATTTTATTTATATTATTATTATATTGTAATATATAATGAAATAATTATACAACTCACCAGAATGCAGAATCTAATGCCGGCGTGGATCTGACAGGAGGCGGAGCTCAGGCAGTGATGCGAGTGATGGGTAGTGGCTGTAAATATAGATGAAGTTTTGCTCTCAGGCCCCTCTGCTCACCTCCTACTGTGTGGCCCAGTTCCTAACAAGACACGGACCAGTACTGGTCCAGGACACAATGGCTAGGGACTGCAGGTGTAGACTCTCTTGCTCGTGTTGCTTTTGTCTCTCACTGTAAGGTAATTTCTTGGGGAGCAGGGACCACATTTTATTCATCTGTGCATATCTCCAGCTCAAGAGTTCTTCAATGGAGTTGGAATTCATGGGGCTAGTAATTTGAATTAAAAAAAGAATACAACTTTATTTTCACTAACCTCTAACAGAAATTCAGCATGTCCTTCAATCATGAATATAGACAACAAGCCACAATAGAGTCAGTAAGACCGTGACTTTGCCATCTATAGAAATCCTAGATGTTTTTGTTTCACATTGCAGCTTGTTGTAGACATTTTAAAATATCTTAAGCTCATCACGGCTCTGACACTATGGTACTCATTACACTTGCTGCTAGATTGTGTTATGATGTTTAGATAAAGAAATACATGTATTACTCTGTCACAATTTTTTAAAAGTACTTCAAAAACTATTTCAACATAATTTGCTTCCTTTGTAATCCTGAATATTTATTTTATGCATTTAAATACATTATTCTGAGAAAGAAATCTACAGGCTTCACCAAACTGACAAAAGAATTCCTGTTTTAGTGTCTAACTTAGTATACCTGGTTCAAAGTTTTGTAAATAAAATAAATGGTGAATGAAATAATTAGATTAAATAATTTCCATTTCAAGGAAGAATATTTGGTCTAAAATAATACATAAAGTTGGCATAAGAGAAATAATTTGGCAAGTAAGTCCCTTTGAATTCGTAGTTATCATAGTATAGCAAACAATTTCTAGATGAAAGAGTTAAATAATATTTAAAACCAAATTAATGAGATTCATTCATTTCTCAAATATTTATTACATGCCTGCCACATGCCATAGCCCCACTCAATAGAATATAAGTAACAAATTCCCACTTCTCTCAAGAATTAGTTCTGGAATGATTGGACATCCATGCCATGAACTCCAACCTTTATTTTGCTTGCACCATATATATCATCCACAGAGTGGATCATACTCTTAAAATTAAATCCTAAATCTATAAAATTTTTAGAAGAAAACATGGTGGAGAATCGTTGTAACTTTGGGATAGGCAAAGATTTATTAGATACAAAATTGATAAATTAGATTTCATTAAATTAAGAACATCTGCTCTTCAATAGACACCATTACGAGAATAAAAGACAAAACATAGACAGGAATAAAATATTTATAAATTATGTATCTGTTAGATACTTGTATCCAGAATATATAAAGAACTCTCAAAATTCAGAATAATATTATAAAGAAATAAATTCCCCAATTAAAATTGGCAAGGAATTTAAACAGATACCTCACTAAAGGAATCAAATGGATGGCAAATAAACACATAAAAAGATGCTTAGCATAATGTGTCATTGGGAAAAATGGAAGTTAAAACCACAACAAGATACCATCATTTGCTTACTGGAATGACAAACAAAGCAAACAAAAAAAAAAATTTGACAACTGACCACTAATAGTACCACGTGCTGGCAAGACACTTGAAATAACTGGATCTTTCATATACTGCTGGTGATAATGCAAAATACACAGCAATGTTGGAAAATAGCTTGGCACTTTCTTATGAAATTGAACATACACTTTATCTATGAATTAGCAATCCTATTCCTACATATTTACCCTAGAAATGAAAGTTTATGTTTACAAAAAGCATGCGTGCAAATATTTATAATGGTTTTGTTTGCAATAGCCCAAAATTGAAAGAAACTCAAATGTCTTTAAGCTTATAAATGATTGTGGCACGATTTATGCAGTGGCATCTTCTTAGCATTAAAAAAGGAAGAAAATGACAGATACATGCAACAGCAGGGATGATCTCAAATGTATTATGATAAGCGCAAGAAGCCATAATGGCTACATAATATATGGTTCCATTTTTATGACATTCTGGAGAAGGTAGAGCTAGACATGTAGAATAGACCAGTAGCTCCCAGGGAATGGGGTGGGGGAAGGGCTGTCTATAAAAGGCCATGGAGAAGTTTTCAGGTGATGGAATTGTCCTATATCTTTATTGTAGTGTGGTTACATGGTTGGATGTATTTGTCAAAACTCATAGAACTCTACACTAAAACAGTAGATTTTACTGTATGTAAACTGTGTTTTAATAAAAATATGAAAAATATTTAGACAAAAAATCAAAACAAAACAAATTCCCACCTCTGGTGAGGGAAAATAGATTAAAAAGCACATGTATGTAAATACGGAGAGGCCAGCTGATGCTGAGAACTATGCAGAAGTATTGAGTCATGAAAGGGACCAAGAATGAGAAGTCATGTGTGTAAGTTTATGTAGAATGGTCAGGGAAGTCCTCTTTGATAATGTGAGTTTAGAACATGGACTTGAATAAAGTTCATTCTGTTTTAAAATTTGCAGAAAGGGTGGGCATGGTGGCTTATGCCTGAAATGCTGGCACTTGGGGAAGCCAAGGCAGGAGGACTGCTTGAGGGCAGGATTTGGAGACCAGCCTGGACAACAAAGTGAGACCCCGTTTCTACAAAAAATAATAAAAACAAAATTAGCCGAGTGTGGTGGCACACTGTTATGGGCCCAGCTACTTGGGAGGCTAAGCCAGGAGGATCGCTTGGGCCCAGGAAATTGAGGTTGCAGTGGGCTATGATCACACCACTGCACTCCAGCCTGAGTGACAGAGTGAGACCCTCTCTATTAAAACAAAACAAAACAAAAATTGCAGAGAGGAAAATGATTATTTATCAAACCCTCTACAAGGATGATGATTTAAAAAACTGTATGATGGCATAAAGAATGAAAAAGATAAATAGATTTTCTTTCCTGGTATTTAATAATTCTGTTAAAGCAACCCCTTAAAATACTATAGAAGATAGTATGTGGAGCAATCAGACAGAGGCATATACTTTAGTGAATGATTCAGAACCCAGCCTGAGAGTGGGTTTTAAGGAGAATATGAGTGACTGTGGGGAAAAGAAGGGGAGCTTCAGGGAAAGACGAGTACCAAGATGGGATCTTTGGAATGTCGCCCCTGCACCCTAACCATGGGACCTGACCCCTGCCAACAGGGCCCTCCATCAGAGCTGCAACACCCTCTTCTCTCTGATTGGAGTTTGGGAGGTTAAATGAGTAATTTCTCTTTGCAGGTGCTGTGATCAGGTGTTCTGGTTCTATATATAAAACTCCGGTGCTCATGTGCAGATACCCAGAAAGCTCAATTAATCCCAAACATTTCTTCCCACAGAGATATCCCAAAATAAAATCTTCAGCACATGTAAAGTGGCTTAACTGTTTCCTTGACTTAATGACTGAATTTAAATTTACGAGGGGTTTTTATGAGGCGGATGCTGCGCTTTGTTCTCCAGGTTCATGGGCAGCTGAGCAAGAAGACCGAAGCTAAAGCTGGAGTTTGAGGCTGGACAAAAGGAAGAACTTCTTACCTACAGGGAGATTAAAGAGAGGAATTAGCTCTATGGAGCAGTTAGGGAATTTCTCTCTCTTGAGTTGTGCAAGGAGAAAAGCAACATGTCAATTGTCTCATTGACATTTATGGATGAGGCACAAAATATATCGTTATCAATCTTTAAGCTTATGAGAGTGTCAGGTACATAGTAGACAAACCTGCTTGAACGAGAAATAAATGAATAAGTGAATAAATAGATCAATGAGTGGAATAATGCCAATGATGTGGCAAATATAAAGAGTAATAAAATTTGATGATTCCATATGGCATTTGCATCAGTGTTCTAGGGCTACAATAATGCTGTGCAAGAGATAATCACAAACCTTCAGGGCACTGAGCAATAAGCATTTAATTCTGATCACAGAGTGGCTTAGCTGAGGGGCTTTGCTAATTCTGCCTTGGGCCCTTGCCTTGCGAGAACTGCTGGACTATCTTTAACCCTGTTCCATTCTCTCATCCACTAGCCAGCTAGCCCATGCTCGTTCTCATGGCCCACAGAGGGGTCCAAGAGAGCAGAAGTCAGCAAGAACCTCAACTCTTCTGCCACATTCGACTGAGGAAAGCTGGTATAACGCTAGCCCAGACTCAAGGTGTAGGGAAATAGACTCTACCTCTTGATGAGAAGGGGCTGCTAAGTCGCATCGCAAAAAGTGGAATGGGGCTGTATTAGTCAGGGTTCTCATAGAAACAGAGCCAATAGAATATATAGATGAGTAGACATACAGAGGGTATCTATTAGGGGAATTGGCTCACATGATTATGGAGATTGAGAAATCCAATGTTGGAGAACCCAGGAAGGGGGTAGTGTGGCTCTGTCCAAAGCCAAAGACTCAAAACAAGGGGCGCCAATGGTACAACTCTCAGTCAAGGCCAGAGGCCTGAGCATCTGGAAGACTGCTTGTGCAAGTCCAAGTGCAAAGGCCAGAGAACCTTGAGGTCCTGTGTCCAAGGGCAAGAGAAGAAGGATGTCCCAGCTCCAGAATAGAGACAGATAATTTTCCTTCTTTCCTCTGCCTTTTTGTTCCCTGGCCCCCAGCTGATTGGCTGATGCCCACCCACATAGGGTCAGGGTGGATTTTTCTATTCAGTCCACTGTCTCAAATGACAATCTCTTCCAGAAACATCCTCACAGACATACCCAGAAATAATGCTTTACCAGCTATCTGGGTATCCTGTAATCCAGTCAAGCTGACATCTAAAATCACAGAGGAGAAGGATAGGAAAAAAGAAGGGACATTTTTTGTAGCCAACCTCTTTTTAGTCACTCTCTATACTAAAAAAAAAAAAAAGACAAAAAAAATAAAAGGATGGCCCTAGCAGAAATTTCACACGTAACGAGGCATATACAAGAACAAAACAACACAGAGTTAAGAAAGAAAAGCGTCACATAGACGGTGATGTGAACTGTGTCTTAAAAGATAAATATGTTTTGCAAAGTAGAGGACAGTCAAGGACATTCAAGACAAAGGAGTCCACAAGGACATAGGCTCAAAGGTAGGAAAGCACATGAGGTAGCGGGAGGTGTAAAGAAACGGGGTGCAAATATGCGGCATGTGGGCAGAAATGGGAGGGGAAGGTAGGGTAAGACTGTACTATGACAATAGCTGGTTTATTTACATTTACTTGCTTGTGAATCCATCTTCCCTACTGGAATGTAAACTCCACGAAAGCAGGAACTTTGATTTCCCCAGCACGTAGAACCCTGTCCGGCACATAGTAGGGCTCAATACATATTTGTTGATTGAATAAATGAAGCATGGCCTGTAGTTCTTGTGAGGGCAGTTGGACTTGATCCCAGAGCTGTTGTTGAGAGGGGATTTAGTTTGCTGATACGCAGGGGAAGATTATGATAAGATTTGGGTTTCAGGAAGATAACTTTGATGCTAGAAAAAAGTGATGAAGAAGAAGGATGGAGCATTGAATCCTGGCCATGGAGGCTGGAGGTGGGGAAAATAGGACGCTAGCTGAGTTTCATAGATGAACAGGCACAGTTCCATACTTTCTGGAGCAGAAGTGACTTTGAGAGCTGAAATGACCACATTCGAATTGCTGGGGCATTTGAGGAATTGATGATCTGCTGAAGGTTTTACAGAGAAATTTAGTAAGACTAAGAACTGTTGATTGAGGTTTTCCCTTTGTTGAGTATTATTCAACACTTATTATTCATCTGACATGATCTATAAACTGCTGCAATGCACGATTTTTATTCATTGACCTGCATAAATTTTTATGTGTGTTTGTATTCTCACAGTGTCCGTGGTGTGCCTGAGAAACTGAACGTGCATAGTAATAACGTCGAAGTCAGAAGTTCTAAATTCAAGTTCTGGCTTTTCTATTCATTGGCTGTGTGTCCTCTAGAAGGTACCTTACCTCTGAGCTTCATCTTATTAATTTATAAAACAGAGTTAACTGGTCATTTCCTGTCCACTTTGGAGGCTTATCGAAATAATCACAAAACTTACGATCTCATAAGGAAAAGACCTAGCATTTATTAAACACCAGGTATGTTGCTAAGCCCTTGACAGGCACATTCTCATTTAATCCTTATAACATTCTATGAGGTACTATAGTACTATTCCCAATTATAATATTATCCTTAATTTATGTATTTAATAACTTAGGCTAAGAGATTAATTAAATCCAGCACTATTTTATAAATGGTAAAGTACTATTGAAAGCAAAGTATCAGTAAGATTATGGGGAAATTATGAAGAATTTGCAACATGTGGACCCTGACTTCTGAGATTTGAATGACTTATGGAAATACCTGAAGAAATGATAAGAAAACCAAACCGAACAAAAACTAAACCACAAAGAAAATAGGCAAAACAGCATTCTGGGCAGGGTCAGGCCGGTATCAGGTCTTGGAGCAAGAAAGAATGAAAGAGGGAGTTCAGAAAAGCTTTCTATAAACAAATGCTATAATGGAGACATTTGCAGAAAGATACATTATATCACCAGATTGTCCAGGCCTGGCTGGCATCTTCTCTGTAGCTTTTCTCCATTCCTCTTCTAAATTGGCTTCCAGGGGAACCTGAAGGTCCCTGGTGCATCATGAGAAGATCTCTGCTCTGGATGTCCTTCCTCCAATGAGGAGTATTTCCATCAGGGTCTTGGGACTACTTCTAGCCCCAGAGAGAACAGCTATAGACTCATACTATCTTCCCTGGTGGATTAGTCAGGGTTCTATGGAGAAACAGAATCAATAAGTCAAACACACATATATAGAGAGATTTATTTTAAGGAATTGGCTCAAGGATTACGGAGGCTGGTAAATTCAAATCTGCAGAGTGGTCCAGAGTGACCTAGGAAGACCTGACGTTGCAGTTCAAGTCCAAAGGCAGTCTGCTGGCAGAATTCCTTCTAAGTTGGGGGAGGTCAGTCATTTGCTCTAATTGGATTTCAACTGCTTGGATAAGGCCCACCCATGTTAAGGAGGGCAAACTGTTTCATTCAAAGTCCACTGATTTAAACGTTAATCTTATTCAAAATCACTCTCACAGAAACATCCAGAAAAATGTCTGGATACTGTGGCCCAGCCAAATTGACACATAAAATTAATCATCACACCTGGCTTTGGACTCTGATTTTACAGTTACCATAGCTCAGTTGCTCAAAGATCATTCAATGCTAGGCTTGGTGCTGGATTAAAGCAAGGCAAAGAACAATCAGCTTAAGAACTGGACAAGTCAACAATGGTCAAGAGACCCTACCTGGCTTTTTAATGGATTCTCACTCTAGTGTCTAGTATGGACGATGTAAATAGTGGTGGCCTAGGAGACAAGGCTCCGTGCCAACTGGCTCTATGACTTGGGTCTCTTGCTCAAACCCTTTTATTTCTTACTTCATACCCTGCCAGAAAAGTTGTGCTAAAATGCACGTCTGCCATGGTATACCTTAGATTACAACCCTTTAAGATGACCCTACTATACGTTAGAAAGCCTGCCACAATCTTGTCTCTAACTCCAGCCTACCTGCTACACCTTGAATCCGTACCATAAAATTCAACAATGCATGCTACACCAGGCCATTGCTCTCACTGTGTCCTCTTCCTTGTCTTTGGTGCCTTGGCAGGAAACTACGCTTAGTTCAAGGCTTGCTCTTAGATTTCCTTCTTCTACAGTCTTTCCAGATTTACTCTGTCATCCTCCTCTACTAAACAAACAATGGACTAGCCTCCCTTTTATAGAATCTATGACACTTTATTGTATTTATTCATTTGCTTTTGTGTCTGTTTCACCTGCTGACTGATAATTATGCTCAGCACATAAAAGATACTCAATGCTTACTTACTAAATGGTGAGTAAATGAATGGGTGGGTGGCCATAAGCAGGAATGAATGGTGTCCAAGGCTGTACCACTTGCAGTGACAGAGCTGGGATTCGAACCTACAATTCTCTGCATACAAAGTCACTGATATTTGTCTTAAAACACTTACTCTACAATGACAGTCTGCAGATGGTGCCAGGCTAGCTATATCTGAATCTCTGGTGCAGGTGTTTGGTAAAAATACAGGGCCCTGGGCTCCACCCAAATTCAATAAATTAAACACTTGCTGGACTGAGAAAAGAGAGAAAGAATGTTAGGATCCATGGTTTTAAAAAAGTTCCCACTTGGAGTTGCATCTCTAGAGGTCTGTCCTCCAGGAATAATATACACATGCATATAGATGTAGTACACAAATGTTATTGGTACATTATATAAGATAAAAATAACAAAAAACGGGAACAATTTACATTTTCATCAAAAAGGGGGAAGGGTGTCCAAATGAATTATGCTATATTTATACTCTGGAATCCTAGGGAGACAAGAGAATGAGAAAAATGAACCAACATGAAAAGATCTCTCATATACATTTTTAATAGAAAAAGGTCATAAATGAGAATATGCTATTGTTCCACTTATTTTAAAACAAAATACTCTGACATATGGGTAGCTGGTATTTCCTTGTGTATGTGCTATGGTCTAAACGTTTGTGTCCTCCTCAAAGTTATATGCTGAAATCCTAACCCCAAAGGTGATGGTATTGGGGTTAGGGAGGTGGGGTGCTTGGGAGGTGATGAAGTCATAAGGACTGAGCCCTCTGATGGAGATTAGTGCCTTTATATAAAAAAACTCCAGAGAGCTCCTGTGCCCCTTCTGTCATAAGAGAAGGACACAGCGAGAAGGCACCGTCTGTGAGGAGTGGACCCTCACAATACAGTGAATCTGCCAACACCCTGATTTTGGACTTTCCATCCTCCAGAGCTGTGAAAAATAAATATTTGTTGTCTATGAGCCACCCAGTCTATGGTATTTTTCTTATAGTAGCCTGAATGGACTAAGACAATATGTAAGGTCATGCATGTATGGATAAAAATATGGGAAAAACACCAAACTCAACATTGATTTTCTTTGTAATTTGAAAATAAAGTGATTTAAAACCAAAATCAAAATTAAAAACTTTACAGACATGAGGGAGTATTTTGGGGTAACAAATATTATGACTAGATTGTGGTAATAGGTGCACAACTATATTAATTTACTAAAAATTATTGAATTGTACACTTAAATGAGTGAATTTTATGGTACCTCAATAATATACCTTAATAGAGCCATTTTTAAAAAAAAGCTTCCCGCGTGATTTCGACATGCACCTAATTTGGGAAACCTCATCTGTAAATTGCTTTTTCTACTCCTTCTCTTTTTTCTTAAATCCCATCTTCCTTTCTGAAATAAATATGTGTTGATCCTTCATTAGGAAAGGTGATAATAAAATCAAGAACACATGGCAAAATGCCATAAACCTTTCCACAAAATATTTATAACTTTGCATGTTTAAGGATTAGTGAGGCGAAAACACAGTCAGAATTGGAATCCCTTAGAGAAGTCTAACTTTTCTCAAGTTTAAATTGAACAAAATGCCTGACCTTCGGCCTGACTTCTAGAGTGTATGAGTTGATATCATTCTGGACAAAACCATGCCTAGATGGATGCATTTTGAAACATGGGTCGTGACAACCCCTACCTCATAGGGCTGTGTAAGGCAATGCGAAGTAACTATAATTAGATGGCGTCAGTTCATTGCCCTAACGGTGGCACATGAGACTCGGCACAGTGCATTATCCATTCGGTCACAAACTGTCACCTGATGATGGCTCAGGACAGCGTCTCCCATGTGCTGAACAGCATCCCAGTGTCTCTGTGGTCTGGCTGAGCACCTGTTCCCTGTTCTTCTTCATTTCTTGTACATCTTACGGGAAACTCCTTTTTCTCCCTGTAGCCTGAATGAGGCTCTGCATCTCGTAAGCAAAGCAGCCGACTCACCCAGCATAGGAAGTGGCCCGAGCGCACCCAGGAATGGGTGCTCACTAATGACGGCTCTCTGTCATCCACGCTGCGTTTAATACACGTGCCAGCGCCTGTGTGACACAGGCTGTACACGCCAACTCTTCAGAGCCTCCCTGCACATTTCAGGTGGGTAATATTTTCATTATTGTTCCCTTTTGTTTGAGAGGAAGAAACTGAGACAGTCAGGAAGTGGGGCTGGGAATTGAACACAGGCAGTCTAGGACCAGAACAGGGGCCCTAACCGCTATGTGATTCTGCCCTCAGTCAACATTCCTTACCTTTCCTTCTGAGTTTTTCTTCTTCGTGGCACAATTTCCTAAGAGCCTTCCATCTGCATGTGAGGTCAAACTGGGTCACTGCTTAATCTTTCTATTTACCTTAAAGCTCAGTAATTCAAAAAACCTCCACCTGGGAAGATTCTGCCTTTTCTTGGGCTTGCTCTTCCCTTCTGTGATTTGCATAACAGCATCTCACATTTCCTGCGCCTTAACTCAAGGGAGTCAAATGTGCTCTGCAGTAGAAAGAGGCAGAGAACAGAGGAGAATGTAGTAGAAGGAAGATAACTTCAATATCTGACCTATTTTCTTTTTTTTGGTGTTAGAAACAGGAATGACTTAGAAGTACAAAGTATAACTTGAGGGACCGTGAAAACTTTAATCATTCTGGTACAATTTTTCAGACAATTCTTCCAACCAGAAATATTTTCTTGACCTTGAAAGGGAATTTTTCTCCTTTTTAAAAATGGACACGTTCATGAAAAAGAAATGCACATGGCTTTCATAACATCAGACTATGAATGATTTTATTTCTGATACCAAAGAAAGACTCAAGAGTTAGAGGGCCTTAGTTCTTGGTCCCTATTCTGCCATTTGCTGGCTTAGTGGCTTTGAGTTGGTCACTGGGGTCCCCTGAGCTCCAGAGTCCTCATTTGTAACACACCTTCCTTGTGGGACTACAAGGATGATACGCCATGTGCAGAAAGTGCCTCTTGTGGACATACTGCAGTGTGACACTAAATGGCATCCACTATTGTGAATGGGAATAGTAGGATGTCCCTGGGCCTTATTCTTGTACTTGTAACCTCAGCTTCCTAATCTGTGCAATTTATTCATCTGGGGAAAATCTCACATTCTTTACAGGATGCTTACGAGGACTAGATAACAATGATGTAAAATGCTGTCGAGGAAGTAAGTTGCCACTAAACATAAAGGATTATGATTCCTATATAAATCCTTCCTTCGGAGATATTTGCTCAAGTGGAAAATGTGCCGTGTGATGGAGAGAGGGCATCATTCTTGTTACCCTCGTTACTATGTTGAGGGGGCAGGTATGAGGGTCGTGATGCAAGCTAAGGAGTCACAAAAAAGGACAAGGGTAGTCAGGGAGGGACGAGGATTGTTGGAGAGATAAGGTCAGGAGGGAAGAGTGGAGGACTGATGCGGGTGGTCGAGGGTGGAGGAGGGTGGCTGAAGGTGGATGAGTGTCGTCAGTGGTGGACAAGGACAGCTGGGGCTAGGCAGGCATTACCGAGGGTGAGAGAGGGAGCTTTGGAACTGCAGGCAGAGGAGTCTCAGCTGGAGATGGGAGGACACAGGAGCACTGTGTTAGGGTATTGAAGCCAGATCACTGCAGCAGGCACCCTTAGTGAGCTGAAGATAGAGTTCACTGTTGTTGAAGATGCCAAGGGCTCAGGTACAAAGGGCTTGGGAGTCAATCAAGGCCCTGAGCCTGAGAGTGAGGGAGCCTTCAAAAGCTAGAATCTGTTCCTAAGCAATGTCGTAGCCTGTTGTTATGCTACAAGCACCAAAAAGCAGGCGATTTTTCATTTTTCCTTTAATCTAAATTTTTCATGCTATTATCGATTGACCTAACTCTTGTCTGGGCTGTGCAAAGAAGGAAGGGATGATTTCTCTGTAAATGGTTGTCTCTGCTTCTGGTGTGATGAGCTGACAACTCTCCCCAGAGTGGTTCCATTTAGACTGTGTGGCCTGCAGGGCCCGGCTGTGGTTGCTTCCAAAGGTGGGTCTAAAACAGAAGACCCCCCGCCCCCCATCTCCTGCCCAGCCTACTGCGGTGTAATGACCAGAGACAAATGAGGATGCTGTGCTGCTTTTGCCACACCCAGATTCACCAATATCCCATAAAGGTTTAAGAACAGATGATCATAGAAAGATTAATTTCCTGAAGTGCTTGCTCTGGGTTTTATGCTAAGATTACGTCTCGAAAGTGACTTTTCAAAAAGCATCGATCTGATTGCCCTAAAATCTTCCATGGCACCTCATTGCCTATGAATAAAGTTCAAATTCCCTAAAATAGTCTTTCCTGACCCCAGACTAGCTCTTTGGTTTTTCTGATGTTCTTCCTATCTCATACTCCTGATACAGTTCCTGGATCAATCGTCTTGTCCTGAACAGATCCTGTGTTGCCCCAGCCCCATGCCTTCACCTCCCTCCAGAAATGATCACTTTCCCAGCCCCCAGGGACTGCATAGCTGTCCTTTTGCTAAAGAGATGGCCTTGACAAAGCAAATGGAAAATTTTAACAGTTTTTCCCCCTTTTCTTTTCTTTCATTCTTTTAACAATTTTTCATTAGTCTCTTTATCTAGAGGCACAGCTACTCAGTGAGGTCAGATGGCCAGAATGCTAAAAATACGCACACGACCCCCCTGCTGGATGTCAGAGGAAGTCCAGACCTGCACAAAGTCATTGCAGACCAGAGCAGAGCAGGTGACTTCCAGTTGCCTTTAAATCATCAACAGACCATTGCAATACTAAAAACCACTCCCTCCAGTGAGAATTGCCACCATTTTCTGCACATGCGATGTATGAAGTAGCATGTATGTGGACTGCATCTGCACATCTGAAGCTCCACACTGCACATGCTCACACACCTCCTCCATCCTGTGTCTAACACTTTCAAACTCCTACACCTCCCTTTGCTGGAGGAGAAGTTGCCTTTAGAGCATGAGCTTAGTCCTTCTCCATTCTTTGGCGACTGAATGAAAACCTAAATCCCATACCAATTGGATATTCTTTCTTTGTAGCTGATAGAAAACAAAGAAAGAACAGTTTTTTGGTGACATTTTTACACATCCTATAAAGGACAGACAATGCACTCTATTCCCAAGGGTTGCCAGAATCTGTGGGGATCTGATGCCTTAATTTGTCTGGTCTCACATGCTAGTTTTGCTGAAAGGTCTTTCTAAAGGCAGATGGGAATTTGAGTTTAATATTAATTTACAGCGTATACATTCCTACTTCTTAAAACAGGCATTTGAGGTGGCAATTGCATATCTTTGTTTATCAAAACTCAGATGCGCACACATCCCCTTTATCCTGCTGCAAGTGTGGGGTTGCCCATGTTGGATTCCTGGCGTAGTCATCATTTTAATAAGTATTGCACGCATCATCATTTTATTAATATTTCCTGGCTTTTGTTTTTCACAGACATTTCTGACTATTTCCCTCAAACCAGCCTGCATGCTGACTCACTCGGCAGCACATTCAAGATTGAAGGATGCTTCCTTTCCCCACGTGTGTTACCTATCCTGGATTTTAATTTCAGAGGAAGAGCCATAAATATGTGTCCTTCGATTTGAAAGAACACACTGAGAATTCAGCAGCTGGGCAAGGGAGGCTAAAGATAAGGTTTCCTAAGGCAGGAAGAAGGAGGTGCACAGCTATAAAAGCAAGAAGGGATCCATGGTGTTGATGTTTGCATGCTGAATTCTGGCTGTGCCCACAGACCCAGTAGTTCCATATAGGAGGCGGGCGGGAGAAGAGTCCTCCCCACGTGCAGAAATAACAAATGGCCATACATCTCTTATTGCAAAAAGAGAAGGGCAGGCAAGATCTGCAAATGACCAGATTTCTGCTGGCTAAGCAAGAGGAGAGAAAGGCAACAGCAGCCTCCTCCAGCTCTGCAGAGACTTCAGCTTCCAGCCTGGATACTTTCCTGTGAATTTCCAGTGTACATCTGTCCAACTTTGTATCCAGGCTTCCCTTCGGCTTGCGTTTCTTTGGTAGTCCTTTGTGATCTCTACCTAGTGGTTATTTTGTGAGATTGATACATAGTAGCATTGCAGTTTGCACTAGAGTCTTTGTTCAGAGAAATGTTTCCATGCCAACACACTCCAAGAGGCAGCCAATATTTATTTCCTCCTTTCCCTCCCTTCCTTCCTTCCTTCCTTCCTTCCTTCCTTCCTTCCTTCCTTCCTTCCTTCCTTCCTTCCTTCCTTCCTTCCTTCCTTCCTTCCTTCCTCCTCCTTCCTTCTTGCCTTCCTCCCTCCTTTCTTTTTCCTTCTTTTTACCTCCTTGCCTTTTCTTTGTTCCTTCCAAATGTTTCATGCCACTCTCAACTTTATGCATCTATTTAAAATACAATAGGCAGAGAAACAAACTCAATAGAGAAGAAGATGCAAGAAGAGGAAAAGTCATGGGAAATGTTGTTATAGTTCATCATTCAGTCTGCATGTGACCTTTTAGTTTGGGTGTTTTTTTTTTTCAATGTATACTTAAATTTCTTGAGGGCTACTTTTGCCCAGACATTGAGCATAAGACAAGGACATTCTGGAGCTTTTGGCTGATGGTGTTGACTTCCTCATTGGGATTGGAGAAAGCATCACATGTACAGAATAAGAGAGAAGGTGGCAACGAGCTGGCTTTGGTAGAGGCCAAGTCCATAGGTGACACTACCTTGCTCTAACCTGAACGGATTCTAATCATTTTAAGGACTCAGACCACTCTCTTAGGTCTTTATATTCCTACCTACTCCCCTCACCAGCCTCATCTAACACAATTGCTTTCACGTGGCAAGTTCTCGATAGATGTTCACAAAGTCAAATTAAAAATGAGAGCTGAGATGCTCGCCCACCCCTCCCCAGCAGTGCCTGCCTCCTTTCCGCTGTTGCTCCTCTGTTCCATCCCAGTTGCAGGGGGACTAGCTGAGCTGGGTAGTTGTAGATGACAGACACTCAATTCAAATTGCTCTGAGAGGAAACTACAGGCAATATCTTCTCATAAAACTAGAAAGTCCAGAGAGAGAAACTGTATCCACAGGGCCAGTCAGTGCCATTAGGATATAGAGTCTTCGTCTCCCAAAGGTCCATGTCTCTCTGGGGGAGGTTCATTCTCCCTCCATGTCGTGATGCCCTCCTGTACTTCAGGTTTCAATCTGAACGTAGGGAAAATTTTTCTTTTCTTTTTTAATTTCAAAATATTATGGTGGTACAAATGTATTTGGTTACATGTACCACTTTTGTAGTGCTTGAATCACCCAGATAATGTTCATTGCACCTGTTAGGTAAGTTTTCACCCTTCTCCTCTTCCTCGTACCCCAATGCTTGATTTCCATTGAGTTTTACTTCCCTCTATGTTTCTTTATTAAATCGTCCCAGGGAAACATGCCAGGCTGAGTTTCCTGGACTGGGCTTGTACCATATGCATATTTGTGAGCCTGTGACTTCAGCCAGGGCATGGGATGCTCTGACTGGCCAAACCTGAGATTCGTATCCGAGTGGAAAGCAAGGGGTGGGGTTAGGCCCATCCCAACACAAGGATTAAAGTGGGGGAAGGGCATCTTTTAGAGGAAAATCAGGGTGGTGATAGGAGAGGTAATAAAGAAGAATGCCAAGCAGGAAAAAGTGAGGATTAAAAGAACTATTAATCCACCTGGTATAAATTGGATTCTTTTTTTATATCTGGTGCCAACTATGAATTTGAAAGATGCATTTCTCTGCATGTGGCCAGTTGTAAGTGGCTGACAGTTAAGCCCAGATGCTGTAATGACTAACGCAGAAAGTCCATTTTCATACTCCCTGGTTCATCCATCCCCAAAGATGTTTATGAGCACTTAGAGTTGCAGCTTCCGGGCACCGGGAGAAAACATCACCATCACATGATGTTATGATTCTAATACCAGTTATTGGGAAAGGAAGCATAAATGATAACAATCTGGGATAAAGCCATCTCTCCTCCTCATTTCCTGCCTGCTTGCCACGCTGTGTTCTGCGTTGACAGGAAGCAGGGGAAGCATATTTGAATCTGTCCCTTGGTCTCTGTCGACACTGTCGCTGCCGTTGTCTCAGTCTTTGAGGTCTCTTTCTCGCACTACTCTGTGGTCTCCCAAACCAGAGTTCCAACCTTGTCCTCCACTTGCCTTGGCATATCCCCCATTCTGATGCTTGTGGGATCTTTGGAAAGCAAAGTAACATCCCATAAACATAGTCTTCTTGCTCCTGTGGCTCCCCCATCTAACTCCAGAAGGGTGTTTCTCCAACTTTCATGATTGGCCTCCCAATTTTATCCTCTGTTTTGCTGTATGTCTTGTGTACCCTCTTTACAAAGCTTTAATATTTTCTTTAAATCCACTTACTCTTTTTTTAAACTTGCCCATGTCCTAAGCAATAATGTTCATTAAATTTCAATTTCCATGTGTTATTTTTTTTCCATTGAACATGAAGGAAAATTAAAAGAAGTAAATAATGATTTTAAAAAATGTTTCTAAAATGACCCAATGTGCCAACAAGGGTGTACGTGCTCTTGTTTGGGAACACTAGCCCTCAGGATTAAATCCCAACACAACATGGCATTAGGCTACACTCATCTGGACCCAGCTTACCTGTTTGGCTTTGCGTGCTCATTGCGGTTGGTTCTGTAGACTCACCTTGATTCCTCATGCTTTGCATGTCATGAATTTCCAGGCTCTGTGAGGGTGCACATGCTATTCCTTCTGCCTGGAATGGTGCTCCCTCATTTCCTTCTTTGTTAGCCAGACCATCCTTACCCTACAATAGTCACCCCCTTGGTGAAACTTTGCAAACTGATTATTGCTCCTTCTTTTAACAGTTGATCTAACTGTGAGCTATACATAGTGTACCATATCTGTGGCTTGCTCAGCTCACTTTCTTCTTCACCCCAACCACAAGTTCCCACTGTGTCCCAGTGCCTAGCACAGGGACGTCCTCAGCAAATGTTTGCTGTACTTGTTGCAATCACACCTGTTCACTTTCTCCTTTCTCCTATCAGTGAAGATCATTTTGCTTCCAGGAACTGCAACACTAGGTATTTGCAGAAGGTCCATGACTCATCCCATGGGTACCATGTCTGCCCACAGAGCCACCCATTATGATCAATTCCACAAAGAAGTGCTCCTTGCTTTTTTTCCTCCGGTGAATTATAACAGAGAGTGTGACAGAGAATGCTCATACATATGATATTCTACTTTGGAAAAGCATGGGGTTATTATCTACAATTTCCTAAGTGCTAAGCATAACCCCATCTCCTCCTTTTTCACCCAAGGCAGCAAATTGAAAGTAGCAGTGAGAGTCATATTACCAAAGAAATAAAGTTGTATCCACTCTAATTCATTTCTTTAAAAAGTGAATCATTTGCAAATATTTTAAATTGGCTTTTAGCAAAAATCACATATGAAAGACCTCACAACGGAGCCAGTTTCCCCCTGGTAGAATAAAAGAACACAGGTATTAGGCTTGGATATTTTTTTTTCCCCACAAGCACATGCCCAGCATCTGGGCACAGTGCCCTAAACATAGTACACGCATGGTAAGTATTTTTAATCAGTGGTTTCACCTATGCATTCCTGCCACAGCACTGGGCCGTGTGAGTGGAATTACTGGCTGTGTGTAGGGGGAAAGGGAGGAGGGCTGTGGCAAGGTGAGAAGATGTGCACAAAACCTCTTCTACAGTCTGAATAAGTCTCTTACAGCCACGCACTGTTCATTCCAAATGTGCATCGATGCTAAATTCACATTGGCTGTTTATTACTTTGAATTTTCACCATCAACAGACACTAACAAAACAACTTTTCTTTTGAGGTGGAGTATGATGGCCCATTGGTATGCACGATCTTTTAATAAGAGGTACATACAATGATTATCTTTGAGTGGGACAGATTATGGGTATATTTTACGGACTTTGCATTTTTTTATCTACATTTCTGTGATGAACAGAAATTGCTTTAATACATATATATATATGTGTATATATATATATTTTTTTTTGGTAGAAGGGTCCCCTCAGCCCCCTTACCAAGGGAGCGATCTTCATCCTGGAGAGAGAGGGGCCACTGCTCCAAACACACCTCCTTCTTCACCTGTTGCAGTCCCCATACCCCGTCTGACCACCCCGCAAATCCTAATGCTTCCATTATCCCTTCATTTCTCTCAGCCTCGCCCCAAGCTCCTCTGTTCCGGCTCCAACACAGCGTTGACAGTAACAATAGCAGGGAAGCGTCTCGGAGACACAAAGCAGCAGAGGAGCTGGGTGAGCTGCTCTTGGCGACCCCTTTGCCTTGAGATTATGTACTTTCAACAGTGAGCTACCTAAGGCGAGAGAACATGGAAGGCCTGCTTTAAGCTGCTCATTTCTCTTTTGTCTGGCATTTTCTTTCCTTTTAACAATATTTATTGATATCATAGGCTGCTACAAGCCTGTGGCAATTGCCATATGTGGTAGTGTTAGCCATTTTTTTTTTTTTTTTTTTTTTTTGAGATAAGGTCTTGCTCTGTTGGGCAGGCTGGAGTGCAGTGGATTGATCACAGCTCAATGCAGCCTTGAATTCCTGGGCTCAAGCGATCCTCTCACCTCAGCCTCCCGAGTAGCTGGGACTATTGGTGCATGCCACCATGTACAGGTAGTTTAATTTTTTTTTTTTTTTTTTTGTAAAGATAGGTTCTTGTTATGTTGCCCAGGCTGGTCTTGAACTCCTGAGCTCAAGTGATCTTCCTGCCTCCGCTTCCCAAAGTGCTGGGATTATAGGAGTGAGCCACTGTATCTGGCCCTGTGTTAAACATTTTTAAGGGTGGAAGGAGAGCTGAGGCAGACAGAAAGGTTAAAACCTCCAGATCCATGATTTCCAGACATGTGCCCTTCCCTATTACTCCCACAGAGCTGCAAATCGCCAAAGGGCACCTGTCACTTCTAATGTTTTCAGCTTGTCCTGTGTGGATCCTTAGTGCCACCTGAGCCAAACATTGAGAATTCTCTCTGCCCTCCTCCTGCCACTCCCCAAAAAAGCACATCTTAAAGTCAAGCCTTATGATAAACCAGAGAGATATTAGATGGCACTAGAAAACAAACCAAGCAAAGTGAAGGACTTTGGACTTTGGGCTGAAATGTTTAGGGTCATGCCTGGCTAAACAAAGTCTATGTCCAGGGCATCCTTTTGGTGAATGAAATGCTAGCTGGAAACGACCCTCAAAAGGTCTTGTTGATTTTCCAAATTAAAAATACCATGAGCTTTAATACCTAACTGAAGCTTCCATCAGCTGAACCTCTCTTCTAAGTTGTAACTAAGACTATTATTTTTACATAGTCATTAAAATCCGAAGGCTATTTATAAAGAGAAGATCAAATTTGAAAGAGAATATAAAGGAAAAAAAAATCAGGATTTCAAAACTTAATCATAATAATGTCAGGGTCATTCTATCCTTGTTTCTGATTTATGCTTCCTACGAATAAAGATTGGTAAATTGAAAGTTTTCATTTGGCATTTACTGTGCATTTTGGAGGATTTGTAAATCTGGCACTTGATTTGTTGGCATTAGGGCTGCTGTGTAGGACTTGTAAATCAACTTTCTGGTGTGGCAAATCAATTTTGTGTTACGGGGAAGCTCAGTGGCCAAAGGAAGCAAAGGGACATAAATAGTGTGGGGCTTTAGTCAGAAGAGCGTCCCAAACAGGTCCAAGGCAACTCCTCCCCACAATGCATCCTGGGAGAACAGACGTCTCCGTGATTATAGATCTTAGGTTATGGGTTGCAAACTGATTTTCAAGGGCCAAAATATAGACCATAAACATGTTTTGGATATGTGTTGCTCCCTGTTTCTGAAGCATTTTTGCACCAGGCCACGTGACAATGTTCACGAAATATAGCCTGAGAGAGCAGAAGGTCTGGTTGTCCACTGCAGTGTAAACAAACCACCCCCAAATGCATTCATGAGTCTGCAGTTGGGGCAGCGCTCAGTGGGTCAGCTTTGCTTCACATGGTATCAGCTGAGATGGTTCAAATAAGGCTGGAGGATCCACTTCTAAGGTGACTCACTTATATACCTAGAAAGGTGGTATTGGCTGTTGGCTGGGAGCTCCATTGAGGCTGCTGGCCAGGGGCCTCAGCTCCTTCCCACATGGGCCTCTCCACATGGCTACTTGGGCTTCCCCACAACATGGTGATGGTGTTCCAAAAGATAGGAAGTAGAGTTTGCAAACCTCATAAGGCCTAGCTTTGGAAATTGGTACACCACCACTTCCACTAGTGGTGGAATAAGCAATCACAGATTCAAGGAGAGGAGATATAGAAGACCCTCATCCCCTTTATGAGATGGTGCCAAAGAGTTTGCTGCCATATTTTTCTACCAAAGTGTCTGAATCATAAACCTATTATTTCACTGTCCTTGGGTCAGGTGAACATTTCTAGTCAAATTATGGGTGAGGAGGAGTGATTGCATGGTACTGAAGATAGCCCCTATTATAAAGGGAAAAACAGGGGCAGCATCCCTTAGGAAGGGATGTGGTTGAAGCAATTTTCCTTAGAAGGAATCTCCGTTCATTTTGTGCTGCTGTTACAGAGTACCTGAGACCGGGTTATTTATAATGAAAAGATATTTATTGGCTCACAGTTCTGGAGAGTAAGAAATCCAGTATCAACAGCCTACTTGTTATATCATCCATCACACGGTGGGAGGGCAAAGAGAGAATGAGAGAGAGAGAGAGAGAGAGAGAGAGAGAGAGAGAGAGAGAGAGAGAGAATGCAAACAAGGAGGTTAAATCGCCCTTTTATAATGGCACAAACTCCATCCATGAAAGTGGAGCCCACATAGTCTAATCAAAGTTCCTATCTCTTAATACTGTTAGGATGGCAATGAAATTTCAGTGTGAATTTTCGAGGAGACAAACATTTAAACCACAGCAGAAGGGTTCAGAGGGCCTGGTAGGCAGGGCCTCCCTTTGGGAGTGCAGGGCCCAGGACAAACTATTATTGTGGGAGCTCCTGTCTGTACGAGCAATCTGTTTCAAAATGAAGTGTTTTGTTTAAAAACAGGCCCATGGAAGTACAGATTTTTTGAGGAAGACTTAGAACAAGGGATAAAGAAGAGGTGCCCATGGATTTGTTATCCAGTCAGTACATGGGAGAGTCACGCAGACCAGTAGGTTGGCCCCATTCTGGGGATGACTGGAATCCTGTGGAAGGAGCACCATGCCCAAAGATCAGAGCAATCCATGCCCTACATGTTATCCTTGAACTGGGAGCTGGCTGCAGGACCCCAGGAAATCCTTATAGGGTTTTGAGTACTCCTCGGAGCATCAGGTCAACTATGTGTGTGCAGAGGGTCAGGGTGTACAAGGACGCCAGGAATGAAGGGGGACTTAGATAATTTCACAGAAGGGGATTCTGGTAACTACCTCAGGCTTGGGTGCCCAGCCAGGCACATGGCACTGCCAACCCCAGCTGGTCCTAGCTGTTGCAAGAAGACTTAGAAAATCTCCAGGAAGCATTCCCAAGTGCATGTGCTCCAAAGGGTGGGAATTTGGGCAAAAAGTCCTCTTGCCTGGGTTTAAGTGTGGCAATGGTGGCAAACAACATAAATGAAATTTCTCGAACATTTTTTTTAAAAGTAGTGAGCAAAGGACACAATAAAATGGGTGGTTTTTAAACAATCAGGCTTATTGTGTATGATGACAGGCAGATGCTGCTCTCATTTGTCTCTTACCCCATACTCCTTTCTTCAAGCAGACACAAGCCCTGCTGGGAGGACTGCATTCCACGTGTTTCAGATAGGACTTCCCTGACCTGGCCTGGGCCGTAGCAGTGTGCACGTGACCTGAGCTTGTTTACAGGTGCCATCAGGCCATGTTGATTCATTCAGAGATGGACATTGAGTTAGAATATTCTTTGAGAGTTTACATATGGCTACTTAACAAAAGAGAGAGTTTGTTCCCGCTGGGCTCACTTGAAGTAAAAATGCAGTAATCTGAAGCTGTCTGCAGCCTCTTTCTGTGACCAGTGAAGGAGACTACCTATACTAGAAGAAAATGGACCAGTATGCAAAGGAAAACAGAAACCGGCAGAGAGGAAGGACAAAAGGAAAGATGATACCATCTGAGTCCCTGGATCCAGCTGTGCCTGAAACTATTATTAACTCTGGTTCCTTGGGTGACGCTTAGACTTTTCAGTTATATGGACAAATAAATTATCTTTTGTGCTTCAGCTCTTCAGAGATGGGATCTGTTCTTAACACTCAAGAGCCCGCTTCAATGCATTTATCTATCCTAGAAAAAGAAGAGTAAATTCTTTCTCCCAGATATATGTATCCATATCATTCCAGCGAACTTCAGCACAGTTAAATTCAACACCATGGTGCCGATGTTTCATTATATACCATCCGTTGTGCTCAACACTTCAGATGATACAAATTTTAGTAAATAACTGTGTTAGGTCAGGTGTCCTAGAATCAGAGCTTGAGTGGGGAACTCACGTGTAAGTGATTTATTGAGGACGTGCTCCCAGGAGACGTGCTCCTGTAAAGAAGCGAGGAAAGGACAGATGCTGAGCAAGGTCAAATTAAGCTTCAGTCTTACCCTGGGATGAGCTCAGGGGCGTAATTTGTACCACAGAGGTTGTCCAGCTTCAAGGCAAGAGACTTAAGGCTTTTTCATACCCTCGTATCAGCGAGTCCTTGGCTACTGGCTGCTCCATGGGAGACGAACTCCAAGGTAGTTCCAATTGCCTAAGGGCCCTCTAGGGAGGATAGCAGCTGTGAGCCTAGAGCAGCAATGCCCATGGCAGCTGGGGTGGGGTGCACACCCAGCTGTAAAAAGATCCAGGGGTATCTGTTGAGGTGCCAACAGCATCTGCTACAAGTAAAGTCCTTGCCTTCTAGTTACTTGCAGTTTGGAAAATGTTAGCAAAGGTAATAGAAATAGCTTAGACAAATAAAAGAGAGAGAGAGAATGAAAATTTAATAGCGATTGTTTGTGGGAATGCAAAAGGAAGGAAGGAATGGGGAAGGAAAGACAAACTTTCAGTGAAAGTATGTGTAACACACTGGGGAATATATATCAACCAAATCCCGTGTTTCTTGGATTCCTCTTCTCTTTATAGTGTATCTTTCTGTCTCTTCCTTCTGTTACATTGCTACACCTGTTCTAAGAAAAGTAGACTTTGAGTGGAAAAGTTTTAACTAACATCTTGAGTTGGGACTTTAAAAAGGACTTTGATAGGGAAAGAGGAAGTAGAGGGGAGTAGACATTTAGGGCAAGGAGCTTGGGATGACTGGATTGTGGAGCAAAGTTGGGGGTGCGGCTGGGCTAGAACGTGAGGGCCTTGGATGTCATGCCTGGAATGGGAGTGAGCAGGGATCGGGGTAAGGATCTGGCCAAATCAGTGTTGGAAAATAAATGCAGAGGAGAAAGGGAGGAGGGTTGAGGAGTGCAGCTGAAAGTAGGAGGGAATCGGTGTCATGTCAGAGCCCAGAAGAGGCTGGCCACGCAAAGCTGGGGAAAACAATCTACAAAGCAATTCTGATTTTCTATAATAAATAGCAAGAAGCAAATAATTACGTAAGTAGTGTTTATAAGATATATGTATATATGTACATATACGTATATTTGCATATATGTACACAAATGCACTATATATATAGTATATACGTGGATAGTGTGTAGTTTGCCCTCCATGTCTGCAGGTTCTGCACCCTCAGATTCAGCCAACCTTGGATCAAAAATATGTGGAAAGAAAACAACAAAAAGTAACAATACAACAGTAAAAGATAATACAAATTAAAAATCAATACAGTATAACAACTATTTACATAGCATTTACAGCATATTAGGTATTATGTATAATCTGGAGATGATTTAAAGTACACAGGAGGATACACGTAGGTTATATGCAAATACCATGCCATTTTATGTAAGGGACTTGAGCATCCGAGGATTCTGGTATTCTTGGGGCCCTGGAACCAATCCCATGTGGATACTGGGGGGCTGCTATACATACATGATATATGTTATGTATTTTTGTAATATGTATGTATATATATGATCTTAAAATCCATGTGTGAAGCAGAGTTAAATTTTCTTACTTTATAAAGAAATATAACAAAGTAATTTATGTTTTAAAATTTATTCCTAGTGTACGTGAATGTGAATCGATTATAATTCTTGGTTTACGTAATGCTATTATTCCTGGTCCATCCCTGGCTTACTGTTTGTTTATTTCTTTACTTATTTATTATTTCTGTTATTGCCTCGGTTCCCTTTTCCTCATCCTGGTTTGCACATCTCAGGTATAGTATGGTCCTAGGGCACCCACGATAATATATAGACATAGTTCATTCATTTTCGCTGCGGCATGAAAGTGCATTTTGTGACTAAAACCACAGTTTATCCCTTTTCTTGGCAATGAACATTTGAATCATTTCCAACGTTTTGCTACTTTCAATTGTATTGCTGAGAACATTCTTGTACACATCTCTTGGTACACATGTGAAAGAGTTTCTCTTAGGTAGATGCCAAGAAGGGAAATTGCTAGCTGGTGGGGCATACAAATACTTATCTTTACTGGAGAATTCCAAATCACTTTCTAAAGTTGTTGTACCAGTTTTCACCTGTACAGCTTTGTGTAAGAGTTCCTTTTGATTCACATCTCTAAAATTTGGTATTGTTTACATTTTTTATTTTTTGTCTATCACAAATTTGTCCAAAACATTGGTAGTTTCTCAATCCATTGGCTGTAAAGTTATATTTTTATCTTCATTTGCATTTTCCTAATTACCATGGAGGTTAAACATCTCTTTGTACTTTGTAGCCAGTGATATTTCTGCTTCTATTTCATCCTTGTTCATACTTTTAAAATCCATTTTTAATTAGGGTGCTTTGTCTTTTTGTTATGCATGTAAATGAGCTCTTCATATACTCTTGATTCTAGTTATTTGTTAATTAATTGTGTTACAAATGAATTCTTTCAGTTGGTAATTGGTTGTTTTACTTTCTTTGTTTTTGATGACTAAAAACATTTTAAGTTTCTTCCCAAATTTTCTATAACAAATACACATTTGTTTTAAAGTAGAAAGAAATTTTTTAAAATATCCCAGGTGAAAGATTTAATATCAATTTCACTTTAAAAATGTATGTTTATTTGAAAGAATATACACAAAAGTTTTAAAATTTAGTATAAAAGATAAGATTATAAATATTACTAAGATTTTCATACTTTTGCGTATTTGTTATGCAATTAATATTTATTTTCTGGAAATCAGCAAAGATATGATTGAAATTTTAGGAAGAAATTAAAATCTAACAAAGAAAGAAAAAAAAGAATGTTTTATATGCCAAAATAAGGTGATTCCAACACAGGCAACAGATCTAATGTCTTATATAATGGGCCATAGGCCATCATTTCAAATGTAAACCATGTAAATTGCTTTAATTTCTTAAAATATATAGCTCCAAAAAGGCTTTAAAAATAAGATAATTGGGCCAGGCATGGTGGCTCACACCTGTAGTCCTAGCTACTTAGGAGGTGAAGGATACAGGGTCACTTGAGCCCAGAAATTTGATATTACAATGAGGTATGATGACACCACAACACTTTAATCTGGGAGACAAAGCAAAAAGACCCCCTCTCAAAAAACAAACAAACAAAAACCACCAAACAAAACCAAAATAAAACACAAACACAAACTATAATCATTGTCCTTAATTAGTATTATCATTACTGAATCAAAGAAGCTGAAGTTCAATACCAGGGCTGTATGATGAAAATCATCACAATATAAAGCATATCCATTTCCTGGATACAACAGTGAAAAGACTGAGTTTTCCAGGGCCGGGTACACAGCTTCTTGTAGGCTGGGAAGAAAATACTAAATTCATGTTTGAAGAAGCAAATAAATAGAGGCAGGCTTAGAATGTCTGTCTTACCACGTAGGGGTGTGATATGGAAATTTATGAAACTGATCACAACCCTTAAATCACACTTTGTGGTATTGGGAGAGGTGTGTCAAAAAGCTAATTCAGCAAAAATGAGGACATATTGAATTCAGAATTTATTAGAACTTTAAATAGTAGCCTTCATTGATTTTGTTGCTTTCAAGATAATAGTTATATTGTATATATTTTTAAAAAATGTAACCATTGAAAAGATCAGGTAGGAGTTACAGATTTGATTTGAAATTTCCTGTGTGGCAACAACTATTGTTTGTATAATCTACCAAAGTTTTAAAATGGCTCTCACCTTCGTAAATGCACTTGATACCTTGATAATTCTCTGAAACACAAGAGAATCATTAGTTCCAATGAGGCAATCGAATCTCAGAAGGTGCACATTCTCAGAGAAGCATAATGAGCAAGTGATAAAGCCAGGATCAACCCCAGATCATTTTTCTCTAAATTCAGTGCTTTTTTTCCCCCCTATCCCATAATGGAACCTAGAAAATATGGCCACTCAGTAACTGACTGAACTGCCAGGAATATGTATTTTTTCATGTCCTAGATGTAGTTGAGAAATTAATCAGTTTTACAAGAGAAAATGCACTCCATTATGAAATAATTAAAATCAGCTCCCCTCTTCTAGGGAAGAAAGGAAGGCAGAAGTTTAGCTACTCGAGGAAACCAAATGAGAAATGGAGGCAAATTAAAACCAAGGAGTCAGTTGGAGAAGCCCTAAAGAGTAACACAGGTGTCAAAATACAGATACATCAAGGGGAAAGAATGTAAGACTCTGGCCAAAGCTCTATCTTAATTAAGCATGCAGCTATACACGTGGGTCTTTTGGTTGCAGGGTAAGTGGAGTCAGGGGAAAGGCAATGCCATCAGATTGAATCTGGGATGTCTGGTTTCATGGAGCAAGTTGGGGAAGGGGCAAGGGAGTGAATGCAAACTGCATGAGCAGAGACTTATGGTTGGTTGGGTCAGAGGCTTTGTGTAGGGGAGTATGAATGATACACCTTAACACAGAAAGCAAAGGCCCTGGAAGATAGGGGGTGGGTCCTTGTTGAAATACAGTTTATGTGGCTATAGCAAAACATAGATGAAGAGGGATCATTCTTTCATTTAGTCATTCATTGAATAAACGTAAATCCAGTGTCAGATGTTGGGAAATTAGAGATTTAAAAAATATTTATTTTGTCTGGAGAGAGTTCAAAGTTTATCTGCAGCTGAGGAGCCACATAAACAAATACGTTAGAGTTCACTGGGATGCATGCTACACTAGAAGGCTCTGGAAACACCCAGGAATTCATGTAAAAAGAGTCCACCTGTGAGCTGATCCTTGAAGGATGTCTAGGAGTTCGCAGTGGGAAGAGAGTGGAAGATGCTCTCTGAAAAGGGAATAGCCACAGAAAGACCAGACAGAGCCTGAGGTGGCCTAACAAAAAGCCACCAGCACCATGGAGAAGGTGAAATATGCAAACCATTGGGACTAGTGAAGTTGCCTTGAAAAAAAAATTGAATTTGTTGTGAGCTTCTTGTCAGCCACAGAAGAAAGAGAAGCATGGCAAAATTACGTCGTTCTCATTGTCACAAAGCACTCAGCTTCTTGTAGACCTCACATCTACACAGGCCTTTACTCAGGAAATACTGAGTTAAAAATGGGAAATTGTTAAAAAATCACCAAACTACTACTAAACACCCAACTATGTTACTCCAAATCAGTTGATATCATTAGAAAGGAGCACTTTGGGTTTGAACCCAGATTAGAGAATATTACAAAGGAAAAAATCAAAGAGCATCAGGTTTCAACCCATCTAGAGATAAAGGGACCAGTTTAGTGGGTTGAATTTCTGGAATTCTGGGAATTCCATTGACCAGAATATATTTCCTCTAAATAACATCAGAAATCCCAATATTATCAAAACATAAGAATGACAATATCTTCAAGGAAATAAAATAAGACCCATTAATTTTATACCCAAATTACTCATAAGCTACATGCACTGACATATTGATAAATATGTATGGTTTTGTCACTAGAATACTTGTTTATTCAGGCTCTTTATGCTTTTGGTTGTAATTTGGCGTGCCATTTGTCTGGAATCTCTCAACTTTATTAAGGTGCAATTAGGGTGCAATTCAATATATAAGGGTACAAAAACACACAAAAAATGTGACTTCATATACAGATGTATCCACTGTTTTCAATATTGCTGCAGATTTGTGCCCTAAGAGAATTTTAAGTTCTATTTTGTGCAGTTATTTTTAATGTTTGGTCCTTTTATAAGTGAATATGCTACATTACTGAATAATTTCCTTTCAGGAGAAATCTTACATTGTGACTAAGTATTGATTGGAAACAAGTTCTTTCCTTCCACGTTTACATGTGTGACAACTGGAAGATTTTCTACAGAGCAGCTCTGGCTCCATTCACTTCAAACTTTGTTTCACCTTCACCCCAGATACTTCCAGAACTGCGCACCATTTGTGCTGCAATGGCAGATAAGGAAATAAACTGGAAGGCAGGAATAATGTGGAAGCCATTACTACACACCAAATCAGCTAACAATAACATAACAAAACACAGAAATGACTGAAAACCATTGTGTATGTGCGTATGTGTACGTGTGTGGTGTGTTGCATCCCATTAAAACCAAATTAAATGTACATCAAACTCAACTTTCCTATTGCATGCTAGGTTCTTTAGAAGCAGAAGCTAGGAGTCTATTTGGGGTGGAAAATATTTTGTCAGGAATCTGCCGCTGACAGGGGAAGGAGAGGAAGCAGGACCACGCAAAGGAAGACATCAGGCAGTGCTGCAGAGAGCCATAGACACGGTGTCACGTGGCAGAGTGCTGTGCATTGGGCTGAAATGCCTGTGGCTTTTAAAGCCTCTCACTCAGTCACCAGGTGAGAGGGATGCCCTGGGAAAGGTGTGACCTCAGCAAGGTGGCTTCCTACAGCTAAGGTAGACCCTGAAGGAGCTGACACCTGCAGACTGCTGGCTACACTCCCTTCAGGGGAGATGCAAGTCCTTCCCTGAAGGGGGATTTGGGTGGCCGATCGCCAAGCCTGCCATGTTCCTTTCGGCCAGATCCCCAAAAATATCTGCAGCCATTCCAACGCCACCTGACAAAAACAGGAGAGTGACATAGAAATTAGCCTGGAAAGAGTTAGTGGCCTAAGCCAATTGTGACTAAAGACATCTTGTTTGCAGATTTCACAGAAATACATGACCATGTGGACAAATTGCTAGGGCCCTTCCAGGGACTTATTGGGTCCCGTGCAAGGGGCTCCGAATCTTAAGTGTCATTATTGTCCGTTAAACCTGTCCTTTGACCTGTGTGGTCAAAGTGTTATATCCCCAAAAAGCAACCACCCCAGTTGATTTCACAGAGTAATCACACCAAACCTTTAAGGAAGAGGTTAACCCAGTGCAACTTAAGCTGTTCTAGAATACAGAAGTATAAAGCGGTTTTTGAAATGCTCTTTTTAAGAAGTTAGCATAATATTGAAACCTAAACCATATACATATAGGGAAAAAAAGTAAATTGCAGAATAAAGTAATTTAGCTATTATATTGATAACCAACAGAATCCAGAAGTGCATTAAAAGAATCACACTACAACCAAGTGGAACTTAATTCCAGAGTGTTGAAATGCTAGAAAAATCCATCCATGTAATTCATCTTAGAAATAGATCAAAAGAGAAAAATAATATGATTATCTCTAAAGATGCTGAAAAGATATTGGATGAAATTCAATAGCTCATCTTAACAAAACTTTAAAAATAAAGAAAGATGAATGCTTCTTTATATGACTATGTGAATGTATATTTTAATTATATCTTAGTCTCAAAATCAAAATCGTGATTAATGAAGAAACAATAGACTCATTAAATTCAATTCCAACAAGATTTGGGGGAATCTAGATAAATGGAATATAAAAATAATATGAAAATTAAACAAGCAGATAGAACCAAGAAAATGCTGGAAAAGAAGAGTGATAAAAGGAACATAGTTTTTCCAGGTACTAAAACATATTCTACATCTACACTAATTAAAACAGTATTGCCATTGTAGATGCATACACAGACAGGTCAGTGAAATACAGCAGAAATCCTAGAATATAAATACAAATACATAGGAGAACTTAATATATAAAAAAGGAGTAAAACTGACTTTAAAAATGGAGCTGGGAAAATAGGGTATCTGAAAAAATATATATGTAGCTGGCTCCTGACCTCACCCACACTTGAAAATGAGCTCCATATTTTTAAAAGATTCAAGACAAATTGAAACCATAAAATACTACAAGAAAATATGTAAGAATTCTTTAAAAATAATCTTGGCTAGAGGAAGTCATTTCTTATAACACAAAACCAACATGAAAAACTTATGAGTTTAACCACATAAATGTAAAAATAGAATTCTGCAAAGAAAAAAAGTCAAGTAAAAGACAAACCACAAAGTAGGAGCAAATATTTTCAACTCACATTGCAAATATAGAGATCATCTATTTTATAGAGAACTTCTACAAATCAGTACAGAAAAGACAAACCTAAAAGAAAAATAAGCAAATGACTTCAATAGACAGTTCATAAAATAGGAAATACAAATGGTATGTATACATGTAAGTAGATGCTCAGCCTAATAATAAAAGAAATGCCAGTTAAAACAACCTAATAATAAAATAAATGCCAATTAAAACAACAATGAGGTATCATTTTCTACCTATCAAATTGGTAAAGTTAAGAACATTTAATAACATTCTGTGCCAGCAGGTGTGTGAGGAAATGAGAACTCTCCCATAATGGGATTCCTCCTTGAAGGGCAATTGACGATATTGATTCATTTTACAAATGACCTTCGCCTTTAATCCAGGAATTCTACTTCTAGAAATTTATCCTCTTAATGCAAAAATGGTTGAGTATCTGAAATTTCATATGGTCCAACATAGTACTTGAAATTTATCAAAGTGAGTCTACAAAGAAAACATACGATAGGAACAACAATTTAATTAGGAGACTAATTAAATAAATTATGCTACATCCTTTTAGTGAAAAATCATTTTTAAATGAGGGATTTCCACTTATACTGATCTGAAATATAATTCCATACTATTCCAAAATAGTGTGCATAGTTTGCCTCTGTTTGAGTAAATAATATGAAAAATATGAAAAAGAATATATTCAAGTATATTTTCCTGCATATGCAAAAAGTTTCTCTGGCAAGCTACATAAGAAAGAAGATCATTATATTACTTGCCTTTGAGAAGAAAGCTAGGTGGTTAGTAGCAGAGATGCAGAGACACTCTTGTATTAATAACTTATCCAAAGAATATTGCAAATAACGTAAGGTATGAGCCTTAGTAATATGTAAATTTAATTTTCCATGAAATAGATATTTATTGAGTCGTTACAATTGATGCTAGACATACTTCTAAGTGTCAGGTGGCAGCAGAAAGCAAAGCAGACAAATTCCCTGCCCTCCTGGTGATTATATTCTAGTAGGGGGAGAAAGACAATTCACAAAGAAGTTTATAAACACCAAGAGGTAATAAATGCCAAGAGAGGATAAATGTCATGAAGTAAATGAAGTAAAATAGAGAGGG
>VSMD01034521.1:0-39912 GCA_008750895.1 Mirza zaza
TTATGACACTGGAAACTGTTAAAGCTGAAAAGGAAAGAGAAAAAAGACTGAAAAGAACAGAGCAAGATATCCAAGAGTTCTAGAACAACTATAAAACGTGTTAACATATATGTAATGGGAATCTAAGAAGGAAAAGAAGAAAGAGAGAAAGAAAGAAAAAAGGAAGGAAGAAGGAAAGAAAAGAAAAGAAAGAAAGAAAGAAAGAAAGAAAGAAAGAAAGAAAGAAAGAAAGAAAGAAAGAAAGAAAGAAAGAAAGAAGAAAGAGAAAGAAAGGAGAAAGAAAGAAAGAAAGAAAAAGAGAAAGAGAGAAAGAAAAGAGAAAGAAAAGAAAGAGAAGGAAAGAAAAGGAAAGAAACAAGGGAAGGAAGAAGGGAAAGAGGAAGGAAGGAAGGAAGGAAGGAAGGAAGGAAGGAAGGAAGCAAAGAACTTTTGAAGCAATAATGATTGATGATTTCCCCAAATTACTGTCAGACACTAAACCACAGGTCCAGGAAGTTCAAAGAAAACCAAGCAGGATAAATGTAAAGAGCAAAGAAACAAAAAACCATATAGCAAGACATATCATATTCAAAATATCATATTCATATTTAAAAATTCAAAGATGAATCTTGAAATATGCTAGAAGAGTAAACACCATTCTTATAAGAACAATGGTAAGACTTCCTTCTGACTTATCCTCAGAAATGATGAAAGAAGAAACTGGAGAGAAATATTGAAAGTGTGGAGAGAAAAAAGCTATCATCAATATATATTCAGGATTCTTAACTTTGGTAATATTGATATTTTGGACCAGACAATTCTTTTTTGCTGGGGGCTGTCCTGTACATTGTAGGATGATTAGCAATATTCTTTATCTTTAGCAATATTCTTGGCTACTAGAAGCTGACACTAAACCCTAGTTTTGACACTCAAAATTGACATGGCCAAATGACTCCAGGGAAAAATCACCTCTAGTTGTTAACCACTGACATGTATGCATCTGAATCTATACAAAATGTACAGTAAGGAAATTTCATTTAAAACACAAATATTTTATAAAAGCTCATTCAAATTCATTCCAATTCTCTTCCAAAAGTCCTTACTGCATATTAGTAGATGGAAAGCTAAATGCCACATTCCCAAGACTTCTTTACAGTTTACATTATGCATATATTATTTAGCTTAAACCAAGCCAAAACATGAGCATTTGATATTGAAGGCAAATAAAACATCATGAAGCAGAAATATGGCTCCATGCCAGCAAATATGATCATAATTAATTATGTTTGGTCTGTGTGAGCTATATCAGAAATCTAAAGTTAGGAACCTAATTTTATAGCTGTGGAAAGATGTGGGGCAAACATTTTCTTGGCCCAGTTCATGGCAGATACAGTATGGTGCTGGAGTCAGCAATAATGCTGGTGGCTTTCTAATTCTCAAATATCTCAAACATCAGAGTCAGCCTATTCCTTAGTGGACTTGTTTAGCAGTGTTTTTCAGGGAGTTCATCAAGAGCTGCTTATCTAGCCTTTTCAGTGATTTTGTAAGCCACATAATAATGGATAATAAATAATAAATCGTATACTCCTTACTCCACTTAGAGTGTATCCACCAGTTGGAAGGTGAATACAGACTAATTCTCTGCTGCCTTCTGAAACTTTAATAAAATGAAAGCAAAGGATTTTCAAGTTGTATAATTGTAGTTACAAAGATAACAGGAGAGGAAACTATAGTGGATAAAAGATGGTAACAAATTTCTAACGTTCAAATGTGGGGGAAGCATAAGCAGATTCAGAAAGTTGATTGTCAAGTGACTGCAGTGGATAATGCAAATGGATAGCAAGATAATGTATGCTGAAGAACTTTGAAAAGACCCAGGAATCAGAAGCATTGATAATATGGGGTGGAGTGTAAGGCAGGGAGTGGGGACTGTTGATTATATGTGGGGTAAAATTGGAGGAATTGTTTAAAAGAATGATATGGAACATATATATCCCCAGGTTGTTTTCTTGTTCCATGCATCTTAGTGACTACTCCCAAATGTAGGTTGTTTACCAGGAAATCAGGAAACTTGAACCAGAGAAGCATCAGACGCAAGGACACTGGTCAGTTCAGAATGAGAGACAGAGAGCTGCACTCCAAATAAAACAAACAAACAAACAAAAAAAAAAATAGAAGCAAAACAAGTGAAATTCATTACATGGGATGGTAGGACTTTCAGCTCTCTTGAATTACACTTCTAGAATGCTGCCAGCCAGATGTATGCACCCCAGATATGAAATAAGGCAATCATGCTATGAAGACACTGAGTGACTCAGTGGAAAAGACACATATTGATATTTAGAAGTCCCCCAACTAAATGGATCTGCCATCTGCCCATTTGATCTTTCTACATGGAAAACCACCAGTTGATGGTCTTCTTTTTTCACCCAATTTAGAGAGCTTCTACCAGTATTTTAGTATCCTGACCTTAAATATGAAAGATAACATAAAATATAGATATTAATATTTATGGGTCAGGGGTATAGATTTGTGGGTATTGAATAATATGAAAGATAGAGACCAAAGCAAAGAATTAAGTAGAAAAAGGAATTAATATAACTAGGGATTATGTGTTTTATACGCACACATACAGAGAGAAAGAAAAAGAGATAGAGCACCAGCTCAGACCTGGAGCCAGTTTTCATATTCTGCTGCTTTTCTTCTCTGAGTTGTTCTCCCAAACACAGAGCACACCACAGTAATGGTAGCTACTTGGAGATGCAGAAAATATTGCATGTAGGGAGCTCAAATACATTGTATTGCATCAAGATCCATGCCTAGAAGGAATTGTGTTTTGCTCCAGATGAATTCCAGGTGGGAAGAGAGAAGTAGATGTTACCAGGAATCTGTAGCTAGTTGTTTACTCTCTTATCTCAGTCACAGCAAATTAAAGTTAGCCATGGACCAATTGTTTCCTGCTAATGAACCTTATCTGACAGGATGTGTGACACATGGCAGATCTTTTGAGCTCCATGGCCCTCAGTTGTTTCATCTGTGAAAAGGAAGACTTGCACTTGATCTGTGAAGATGCTCCACTAATATTTTCTGTTTTTTTCATCTTTTGATGCTTTATTTTTATAACCAATAGCATGTGTTTATTTGTAAGTTTACAAAACAATAGTTTTACAAAATATTTCCTACTCATTTCCAAAAGACTTCAATTAAACACACTTAAAAGTAGCAAATTTAAAGCCATTTCTTGCCTTGTATTCTTCCACCTTTTTAGAATCCTTTAACTAGGTCAGCAATAAAGCCCCATTGACCAGAGGGGCCTCTGGCAGTGACGCAGCATCTTTTGGCTCATTTTTCCCTTAGACTAAGTTGAGGTGCCAAACCTAAAACAATTTTCCTATGCAAGATTTAGCATGGAAGGAATTATCGAAACCACAGGGTAGAAATTAATGATTAGCTTGAGATGCTATTAGCATACCAGCAGGAGAAAAGACTAAATGAGCTATGATCTGAAGTAAAATATGTCATCTTGGAAATTGCAAGTGATATGATGGAGAAACAATGCCGGGTAATAGGGGAGGAGAAGGAATGAGCTATTAGACTGAGAAGCAAAGAGACAAGCATTTAAATTAAGAGGACAGGACAACGAGACAGCTTGGATTAATGCGCAGGATCCCAGACTGAAAGACACTGTGGTTAGTGATGGCAGACAGGAAACAATCCATCAACGGAGGGAGAATGCAGCACTAAGGAGAACAGGCAAGGAATAGGCTGCAAAAGTACTTTCCTACTTGGATATAACAAGCAGACCTAAAATTCCTTCTAAGCACTTCCTTCCTTAAGCAACATCATTAAGGGCTGCCAAGAGCAAAGGCTCCCTACTCAGAAAATTACTGAGAAAAAAAAATGGGATGAGGTGATATAAAAAAAACCGAGACTAATGGGTAAATGCTTGAGAAGGTATACAAAAAAAATGGAAGCCATTTTCCATCATTTTGGCAAAGGTGGGTATCCATGTGCAATTATACATATATGTTATTTATATATATATACACACACACACACAGATTCATATTCATATATTTATAGAGAACCAACAAACTTGCAGTGAGCAGCTTTTTATAAATCTAGCTAGGCTGTGTGTTCAGACAGATCACCTCAACAAGACCTGATTTTTTGTGTGTTTTTTGGGGGGGAGGGAAGGAAAGGTGTGTAAGTAGTGCTGTATACGTACCACTGTTACTCTTACTGTGGTGTGCGAGCTGTGTCAATAGCATAGCTTTCCACCCTGTGTGTCTGGCCCCAGGAAATTTGGGAGGGAGAGGGGAAGAAACATTATATGCCTGCAGTAAAACCAGAGTAAATGAATATTAGGCTTTTCCATTTTGTGTGACTGAGTAGTTATGTAAATAGCTAAGAAATCAGATCAGCTTTTATGATCACTAGGAAGTTTTTTTATTCTATTTTACTTTTTATTATTAAATATTAATACAAAGTTACAGGGATAGGGAACCAACATGTCTGAATTCCACAAGTTTTCAGGTTTAAAATTGGATTACAGATTACACCAAATCTTATATAGTAAATCTCAACCCTAAATCCAAAGAATCAGATATGCAAATCTTAGTATCTGTGTATCCAGTTAAATGTTTTTAAAAATTGGAATTTATTTCTGTTAGTTGCTAGAAAAGAGAGAATATGTAATTTTATCTAAAGCTCTTTATTTTAAGCAACAAAGAAGTAAAAGTTTAACAAAAGAATCAATGATTCGATTTTTTTAAAGCAAACTCATAGTGTTGATAGTATTTCCAATCTGAATTATTCATTAACAAACTTTTTATTATTAAATTTTATTTTCAGGAAACAGGGTACAAAGGTGAGTGAGACACAGTCTATTTTATTATGTAGTCACACATTAATATGGGAGCCAACCTTTTACAATGAATGAATTCAGTGATAAAAATGCTGCACTATTGATGAATATTAGAAAGAGTGAAGAGGCTAAGATAGTGTCATTAGCTTTCTTAGGGGATAAAATAATTCTTCACAGAAAATATGCTTGAGCTGAAATCTGAAGAATGAGAAGGCTTTGCAATTTGTAGAAGTGGAGAAGGTCATTTGGAACTGACAGCAGCATCTACATGGGCTTGTTAGCGTGAAACAATATGGGCAGTGGAACTCTAAATGTTTCCATACGGCTGGAGCATAAGAAATGAGGAAGAGGACTAGTGAGCAGTAGGTGGGGGTTTAATCCATATTAGCATAATGAAACAACACAAAGATATAATAAAACTACCCACCTTCTTGAATTTACCACCAGTTTAATACCATTAGCCAGAGCTTTATTTTATCACAAGAGTGTACGACTGGCTTTGTTCTGCCTGATTTGATCTTGGTGATCAATGAGCATATAAATTGCTGTCAAGCAAGTCAAATTTGTCATCACAGACAAGTTTCATCTATTGATTTGCTTTTTTACCAATTCAGCTAGTTCACAGAATATTTCAGAAAGGATAACAAAAATAGATCCTTTTTCATATTCAACATAGATGTTTTAGATTGTGTCTTTGTATAATTGGGCAAATCGTAGTTCCTTTTTCCTTCCTGTTTTTAGAGTTAACAAATTTCTCAGCACTTGAAATGCCTTCTTTATTAATTGGTAAAAATGATTGTTCAGACAGATGGCTTATTTAAAGAAAGTAGTTACTTTTATATCCCTTGGGGAAAAGCCATCTGTTGTGATTGTGGCAATGGGGCTTCCAGATGTTGCCATTTCCCCATAACCTGTGGATTCTTTGTTACCCATTATTTTCACTATGATATAGTACTTCCTAGGGCAGTGGTCCCCAACCTTTTTGGAACCAGGAACAATTTTTCCACTGACGGTGGTCGGGGTGGGGCATGGCAGAGCTCTGTGGCCTGGTCCCTAAAAGCCCACAGATCACTACCAGTCTGAGAACCACGAGTGGGGGACCACAGCCCTAGGGAATAGCAATTGGTTTACATTATCCTCCCTGTCAACACACTGTAAAATATCTAGGTACAGCCTAATACATTGGATTGAGGCCAAAGTTCTCAGTCAGATCTCTTCTATTCCTTACCTATCCTCATCTCTTGGTTCAAAGTGTAAAACTCCCATTGTTAAACTACAGTGGAGAAAAAACAATTAAAATGGACAAACTACTCAGACGTTTCTCTAAAGAACATTAAAAAATGTCCGATAAGCACATAAAAAGATGCTAAACCATTAATCATTAGGGAAGTGCAAATAAAAACTACAGTGAACTGATTGTTCTGTCTTTGAAAACCACCATTTTTACTCTAAATCGTACTCTCTCCATGCTATGTGCTATGCTGGCTCCATGCCTTGGTGCTCCATGTAATTTTTCCAGGATACCACCTTTCATTTACAATGAAGAATGGTAATAGACATATCCATGAATGTAAAACTCTTTAAGCCTTCCCAGGTCTCCCTCAATGTCCACTTTCTGCTCCCAGCCATGTAGGCCCCCTTTTCTTCCGCAAGTGTTAGTATTTTCTGACAGAACTAAAAGCAGCAACCCCCAAAGCTGGTCCTTTTTCTCTCAGTGATATTTTAAACATTGTATGGAGAAAGTGGGTTACCTCAGAATTTGCATTCTCATGCTGAAATGATTTAACTTTTAATTTTGAAATAATGTTAGAATCAAAAAAGTTGCAAAAATAATGCAGAGGTTCCTATAGCTCTCTCATCAGTTTCTGCTAATATTAATGTGACATATCATAGTAAAGTTATAAATGCCAGGAAATTAACATTTATATAATACTATTAACTAAACTACAGATTATATTTAAATTTTACCAGTTTTCCCACAATATCTTCTTTTTTGGTTCATGATTTAATTCAGGATTCCACATTGCAATTTTGAGGCCTTATGTTTCTTTTTTTTTTTTTTTAGTCTTTTTCAATTTGCAACAGTGTGTTAGTCTTTATTTTTGATGATCTTGATGCATATGAGTGGGACTAAATAATTATTTTGTAGAATATCCTTCAATATGGGTTTGTTTTATTTATTTTTTTCATTATTAGACTGAGCTTATGAATGTTATGCATAAATACCACAGAAACGATGATGTGTCCTTTTCAATGCATCATATAAAAATGTCCATAATATTTATGTATCTTATTACTGGTGATGTTAACTTTGATCATTTGGTTAGAATAGTGTTTTCTGGGTAACCATCTTTCCATTTGGAGCTTAATAAATATCTTAATGTAGATACTTTAAAATATACTGCAGTGATATCCTTTTCTTCTTAAGCTCTCATCCATTACTCTTAGCATCCATTGAGGAATCTGCAATAATCTTGTCTGCAATAATTACTTTTGTGGTGTTTGTCTATTGGTGATTTTCTAAGTAATGCAATTTGAATCTGCAATAGGTAAAGTATACCTACATAGTGGAAGACAAATTTCCTTCCTTGCATCTTCAGTGTTTATAGGGAATGTAAATATATCTCTTAATATTGTTTTTTTCTATTAATCATCACTGGATTCTGTGAAAATTTTACTTACCTTCAGTCAATAATGGTGTTTCGCTTTTCTCAGCCACCTAATTTACTCTGGAAATAAAGTGAAATTGGTGGAAAATATGACTTTGTACCATGTACCATATGAGTCTATTTCCTGTGTAAATTCTGATGATGGAGGAAAACAGCAGTATTCTTCTTGATATGATAAATGTCAACAACCAAAAGAACATTATTGATTTTATTAGATAGCCTGTGTTTGGGCCTTTAATGAAACAAATTTGATTATATGTAAGAAAAATCTTTTCTATAAAACTAAGTTTCCATTTGTTTTATTATTATCTTACCTTTCTTAAGCTGTTATTTTTCAAAAGAATCATACTAACATGCTGAAATACTGTGTTTCCCTAAAACCAAAGGAAAATTTTCCCCTCAAGGAAAATTTGGAGAATTTAGTAACTGAAAGACCTCCCATTCTCCCATTCCATTAAGAAAAAGTGAATAGGAGAAGCAAGTTATGAAGTAGGCTTGGCTCTGCCTCTGTATTTATGTGTGTCCTAGGGCAATTCTTAACTTCCTTAGATTTCAGTTTCTCTAAAACCAGAGATAGTCAGACAAGTGATCTCTATGATGTTACATTTCATGGAGCTTTCAAAATATTATGTACTCAAACTGATATAGGAAGGCTGTAAATTATACAGTTAAGCGAGGTCATTGATTTTCCTAGCTATATTTTAATACATTTTACTTATTAATAACACTACTTGTTATTCCACTTACCTTTTTGTCAGAAGTTAACTCTGACAAGTAGGAAATAGGTTAAAAAAAGATTAATCCCTTTAATGTGTATACAAGTAGGTTTATTTTTATCATTTGAATGTTACTTAAAATATTCAATATGTTATAAATTATATCAAGAAAAAAAGATAAACAATCATGGCACATTTTCTTTAACATGTATGGACCATACATAGTAAATAATTTTTCAATTTACACTTGTTTTTCAATTTGCCTATACCAAAACAATCTTATACAAAATTGTATGATAAGCAATCCAATATTACACAAAATTGTATGGCCTATTCTTTCCCCTATTTTCTTTCTTTGCTAAATTCTCCTTAAGACTACCAGTCTATTGAAAATAGACTTTTGCTTTAGCCTTCTCTGTATTTTCAGATCTTGTACTATGCTATCACTGTCAGGCATTCAGCATGTTTTGTTGAACTCAATGGAATTGAATAGAATTGAATGTGAGATTATTCCTGGTTAGAAATGAGAAAGCCACATAGAAAAAGAGAAACTGAGGTTAAATCACAACTCAGTCACTCAAAAACTAAGTCATAGAGCCACTTATGTGGCCCTCAGTTTCTCAACTAAAAGAAAAAGACTTTTTAAGCTTCCTTGTAGAGTTGCTGTACAGATTAAATGATGGCATAATGAACTTCCTTCCTCTCCTTTAATAAAATATATCTCTGTAATATGAAAAGGTGCCACTAGTGAGCCAGAAAATTAAAGAATTTCTGGAATATAGAATGCAAACGAGATTAGATCAAAAGTAAAGAAAAGCATTATAGCTCAAAAACATACAATACAAGCTGGAACAAAGTTTGGCAAAAAAAAAAAAAAAAAACTTTCATGATGCCACCAAGATCTAAATAAAAAATTTTCTATCTTCCAAAGCTATATGTATATAAGCACAGCATAAACATTTTCTTTCTAAAGCAAGCATAGCATTAACTCTACCCACAAGAAGTTCTGGTGTTCAGAATTAGGATCTGCAGAAAACTAGAACATGGCTGGACCTTCCAAATAAACAAAAATAGAAAAAAGAGAGTTGTGTCCACAAAAGAAATTTATTGAAATATCATCTACCTTCTTATTTTGGAAGTAGGTTGGTGCCCAGTGTGTCTGCTACATAACATATGGTAAGCAAAACCTACTAGCTGGCATGTCCTGCAAACTCATGCAAAACTTACTTTTTATGCTTATCCAGGGAGGGAACTATTGGAAAATTGACCTACACAGTTACAGAGAAAACACATAGCAGCTATCTCCACTAATAAGCCTGACTTCCAATTCAAAAATGTGAACAGGCCAGGCACAGTGGCTCACATCTATGATTCCAGCACTTTGGGAGCTTGAGGTGGGATGATCACTTGAGGCCAGCCTGGGCAATATAGTGAGACTCTGTTTCTACAAAAAAATTTTAAATAATTAGTCGGGCATGGTGGCATGCACTTGTAGTCCCAGTTACTTGAGAGGCTGAAGTATGAGGATCTCTTGAGCCCAGGAGTTCGACCAGTGAGCTGTGATCAGGCCACTGCACTCCAGCATACGTGGCAGAGAGAGATCTCATCTCTTAAAAAAAATGTGAACAATCAACTCCGATAACCTGACAGTTTAGAGGGGAAAAAAACAAAAAGCAATTCAATAAAGAAGGATCAATACATGCAAACAGTTTTAAAGTTCTTAGGTGTATAAGAACTTTAAAAATTCTAGTCATTGTTCTCGGGAAGATGTGGATAGCCACTGCCTCTATTAAACAATGAATGAAAAAGCACAAGAAAGATTTATTTGGAATTAAAAATATCATTACCAATACAATAGCTAAAAATATAAAGTGTATGGAGCTATGTACTAATTAGTAATCACAACTTTAGTTGGGAAAAAAATATCCCTAGAATCCAAAACAAGAAAATGATAGAAAATATGAAAACCTTAAGAGACATGGAGAATTAACCCATCTATTAAGAATTCTAGAAAGAGAGAATAAGACAATTATCAACAATGTGATATAAATGTATTTTCCTGACCTAAAACATCTTAAAGATATAATCGTACCAAGATGCTTATGTTTAATTCTAAATATAAGGAATGAAAGATCTGCCAGATAAGTCATAACTTCATTGATGATGATAATACTTAAGGAATATAATATAAAATTGGTTACCTACAAATGAATACATTATCACCACCATGACTTCCAATCATCAGCACCTGAAAATAGAAGGTAATGTGAAATTTCCTTTAAAATTCTGAGAAAAGTATTTTATTCTTTATGTAATTGAACTAGCAGTCAAAAGCTGAATGAGTTTGTACATGTGTGTATGTGTGTTCAGTAAAGTGAATCCCTACATATTCTATTTATTTTTAAAAAATTACTAAAGATTGTATGGTATGAGATTGGAAAAGAAAAACCAAGAAAAGGTCAAAATGAAATGTCACAGAAAAGAAAACTATAGTTGAGTATGGCCCATGAGGCATCAAAAAATCAGGAAAGGAATTAAAAGACATTTCACTTCAACTTGAAGACTGGAAACTTCTCTTTCCAACAGCACATGGTTAGTGATATAGGTTTTATACTTACTTTTCTATAGATATAATCATATTGCTTATTCTGCATTTCTATTTACATAGTGCATTAAAATTGTGTTACAAACAGTGTCTGTATGAAATATTTTTAGCAACTTGGATTTATTTATAAATTTTATAATTATTCCAAAATTAACTGTTAATTCTGTTTGTTCAATTACATCAGAAAAATTAATTTTGGAATTAATTTTGAGGTTTTGAGCAAAACCTCACTCTCCACAAGCAGTTTCCCCAAAAGAGAAAAAGGTGTGGCATTTCTTTTTGGAGAACTAATCTGTCAGCATTTGTACAATATAAGTATTTCAGTCAAATCAGATGAAATAAAATAAGCAATTTCTTTTGAATTCAGTGAAAAGAAAAACACTCAAGAAGAAAAGCTTTATAATTACAATCAATGAAGTACCTGTTACTATGAAAAGGACAAGATAAATCCACTCACGCTTCATATTCAGAGAAAAATATAAAGTAACAAAAGTGAATAGAAATTATTTGTCCCTATGAAGAAGTATCCCCAAATTCTTTGGTATAATTTTAAATCTGATGTGAGATGGAGCGTTTGTAACATATATCTAAGCTTTGAATTTAGTAACATTTATATATAAACATTAATTCACATTTTCATAAACCTGTATTTATTTTCTATTTAAAGTATTATAGACATGATGTCTCAAAGGAGAGGCTATCTTGAATTGTTTTTGAGACACAATTTCACTCTTTTGCCCATGCTGGAGTGCAGTGGTGTCATCCTAGCTGATTGCAACCTCAAACTCCTGGGCTCAAGCAATCCTCCTACCTTAGCGTCCCAAGTAGTTGGGACTACAAGTGGGCATCACCATTACTGGCTAATTTTTTTCAATTTTTGGGAAAGGAGGGGTCTTGCTCTTGCTCAGTGTGGTCTCAAACTCCTAAGCTCAAGTAATCCTCCAGCTTCTGCCTCCCAGAGTGCTAGGACAGGCATAAGCCACCATGCCCAACCTATATTGACTCTTATTCCTTGCTCATCACCACACTTTCAATGGCCATTATTTAATCCTTTAGTTACTCTCACTGGTGTCTCAGATACTAGCGGATGATAGGGTGATATTTAAAGATACTGTGTTATACTTCTATTACTGCTGTACCAAATTACTGTAAAATTAGTGGTTTAAAACAATGCATGTTTGTTGTTTCATAGTTTTAAAGGTGAGAAGTCCAATGCAGATCTCATTGGAATAAATCAATATGCCAGCACAATTGTGTTTTTTTTTTTTTTCTGGGAGCTCTCAGGCAAAATCTGTGTCCTTGCCTTTCCCAACTTTTGATGACTAACCACAGTCCTTGGTTCTTTTCCTCCATTTTATTGTTTTATATTTATTTTTATGTTTTTATGTTTATTTTTATTTTTAATTTCAGCATATTATGGGGGTACAACTGTTAAGGTTATGTATATTACCCATCCTCCCCCCTCCCCCATGGAGTCAGAGCTTCAAGAGTGACCATCCCCCAGACAGTGCACATCTCACTCATTATGTATGTATATACCCATCCCCTCCTCCCCCCTCCCACCTGCCCAACACCTGATAAATGTTACTCCTATATGTCTACTGAGGTGTTGATCCATTAATACCAATTTTCTGGTGAGTATATGTGGTGCTTGTTTTTCCATTCTTGGGATACTTCACTTAGTAGAATGGGTTCCAGCTCTATCCAGAAAAATACAAAAGGTGCTATGTCACCATTGTTTCTTAAAGCTGAATAGTACTCCATGGTATACATATACCACATTTTATTAATCCACTCATGTATTGATGGATACTTGGGTTGTTTCCACAACTATGCAATTGTGAATTGTGCTGCTATAAACATTGAAGTGCAGGTGTCTATTTTGTAGAGTGTCCTTTGTTATTTTGAGTAGATGCCCAGCAGTGGGATTGCTGGACCAAATGGTAGATTCACTTGTATCACTTTAAGGTATCTCTATATTGCTTTCCACAGAGGTTGAACTAGTTTGCAGTCCCACCAGCAGTGTAGAAGTGTTCCTATCTCTCCGCATCCACATCAACATTTATTATTTGGGGACTTTTTGATAAAGGCCATTCTTACAGGAGATAAGTGATATCTCATTGCAGTTTTGATTTGCATTTCCCTGATGATTAGAAATGTTGAGCAGTTTTTCATATGTTTGTTGGCCATTATTCTGTCCTCTTTTGAAAAATTTCTGTCCATGTCCTTTGCCCACTTTTTGATAGGGTTGTTTGATTTTCCTTGCTGATTTTCCTGAGTTCTAAATAGATTCTAGTTATCAGCCCTTTATCAGATGTGTAGCTTGCAAAAATTTTCTCCCATTCTGTGGGTTGTGTGTTTGCTCCCTTGACAGTTTTTTTGGCTGTGCAGAAGCTTTTTAATTTGATCAGGTCTCATTTATTTATTTTTGTTTATGCTGTGATTGCCTTTGGGGTGTTCTTAGAACTGGAACAAGGCAAGGTTGTTCCACTTGTTGTTGTTCCACAAGGTTGTTCCAATCTCCACTTCTATTCAACATAGTTCTGGAAGCCCTTGCTATAGCAATCAGACAAGAGAGAGGAATTAAGGGCATACAAATGGGAGCAGAAGAGATCAAACTCCCACTCTTTGCTGATGATATGATATTATATCTAGAAAACCCCAAGGATTCAACCAAGAGACTCCTTGAATTGATAAATGAATTCAGTAAAGTCTCAGGATACAAAATCAATAAACACAAATCAGAGGCATTCGTATACACCAATAACAGTCAAATTGAGAACCAAATCAAAGACTCAATTCCCTTCACAATAGCAACAAAGATAATAAAGTACCTAGGAATATATTTAACTAAGGAGGTAAAAGACCTCAAAAGGGAGAACTATGAAACACTGAAGAAGGAAATAGCAGAGGATGTACACAGGTGGAAGACCGTACGTACCATGCTCATGGGTCGGCAGAATCAACATTGTTAAAATGCCTGTACTACCCAAAATGACCTACAGAGTCAATGTAATCCCTATTAAAATACCATCATCATTTTTCACAGATATAGAAAAAATAATTTTATGCTTTACATGGAACCAGAGAAGACCCCATATAGCAAAAGCAATCCTAGGCAATAAAAACAAAATGGGTGGTATCAATTTATCAGACTTCAAACTATACTTCAAAGCTACAGTAATTAAAACAGCTTTTCACTGGCACAAGAACAGGGACATTGACCAGTGGAACAGGAAAAGAGAACCCAGATATAAAACCATCCTCATATAGCCATCTAATCTTCAACAAAGTAGACAAAAACATACACTGGAGAAAAGAATCCTTATTCAATAAATGGTGCTGGGAAAACTGGATAGCCACTTTTAGAAGACTGAAACAAGACCCACACCTTTCACCTCTCACAAAAATCAACTCAAGCTGGGTAATGGACTTGAACCTTAGGTGTGAAACTACTAGAATTCTAGAGGAAATTGTTGGAAATACTCTTCTAGACATTGGCCTAGGCAAATAATTTATGAAGAAGACCCCAAAGGCAATCACAGCATTTTCCTCCATTTTAAATTCAGCAACACTGCATCCCTCTGACACTTCTTCCACAGTCACATCTGCCACTCTGGCCACTGCTTGGAAAGTTCTCTGCCTTTAAGGACCTGCGTGATTATATCAGATTCACCAGAAAGATCAAGGGAATCTCCATCTCCACTCTTAACCTTAATCACCTTTGGAAAGTAACTTTTGTTATGTAAAGCAACATGCTCATAAATTCTAGGGATTAAGATGTGAATACCTTTGAGGACATTTTTTTCTCTACCACAGGTGGCCTCATGTGAACAGACTTGATCACTACCAAGAGTGTTACCTTTTTCCTCTTTGAGTTTTTGTTGCCCCAGTCCTACATTTTAAAAATCTTTTGAATGACTGATTGCAGTCATTTATCTAGCCATTTGACCAATTACCCTTGCTCAATCTATATGGCTCTCTCAGTAGATGAAAATGGATATGAACTTGGATTATTGCGAACCTTTTATGAAGGTTGAGTTTTTTGGAACAAAAGATGTAAGTTGAGGAATGAATAGTAAGAAGTTTTTTAGAGTGCGTTGTTTGGATTATCCCTATAGAAGAGTAAGGAAAGAAGCAGCAGGATTGGGCAGAGGACAAGGTTAGTCTTAACAAAAGCCCCAACATAATGATTGCATGTTAGCAGAGGGATTTCTGAAGGCAAGATGTCACTTTATATTATCCTGTAAGAGAAGCAAGCCTTTGTACTATGGAAGCTACCAATCATTGGATGTAGGCTGCCTACTGGAAAGTGAAGCCAGTCTCTCCAACCCAGGGAAACTTCCAGAGAGGGCTGGCAGGAGAGAGCCATTAGGAAGCAGCATTCACAACAGTTGGAGAAGTAAGTCTTTCTATCCTCAGTGGAGATCTGGGAAGTTCATCACAGTATGTACTACTTAGCTGTGATCTTGCCTACATATTCTCTTACAAAATATGTGTTCCTTATTTCTCTGATCATGGTGTTTGGTTAAACCCCTCATACTGCTGTTGCTCACAATTATTTTAGAACTGAGTAGTTGCTTGTTTGCATATACATTTTCCAGCTCCATTTTGTCCCTCTTGTTAACAAATGCTGCCAAACCACTCCTGTTTCATTTGAGCCTTGATAGATTGGAATAAATTGGGTGGAGCTAAACTATGTAATTTCCCTTGGATGGAGCTGCCTGTTTCCTACAATAATCCAACTCCCTGGTTAGTCATAGAATGAGATGATAAGGGGGAAGCCACTTCTTTATCTTTACATCCCTAAGTTACATGCAGATGTATGCAGATGGGAAATGTAATTGAGAATTCTACTCTCTAATTCTGTGAGATCGACTATTTTAGATTCCATATGTAAGTGAGATCATATAGTATTTGTCTTGGCTTGATTTATTTCACTTAACATAATGTCCTTCAGGTTTATCCACATTGTTGGAAATGACCAAATTTTCTTCTGTTTCAAAAGGCTGAATAGTATTTTATTTTGTATCTATACTAAATTTTTTATTCATTTATCCATTGATGAACACTTAGCATGATTCCATATCTATGTGTTGTGAATAATACTACAATAAATGTGGGAGAATAGATATCCTGTCAGCATACTGATTTCATTTCCTTTGTATATATATCCAATAGTGAGATTGCTGGATCCTATGGTAATTCTATGTTTAATTTTTTGAGGAACCTCCATGCTGTTTCTCAAAATGGCAGTACTAATTTATATTCCCACCAACAGTTTACAAGGGTTCCATTTTCTCTATATTGTCACCACGACAACACTTGTTATCTTTTGTCTTTGTGATGATAGTCATTTTAAGAGGTGTGAAGTGATATCTCATAGTGGTTTTAATTTGCATTTCCCTGATGATTAATGACTTTGAGCATTTTTTCATATACCTGTTAGCCATTTGTCTATATTCTTTTGATGAAAGTAACCAGAGGATATACAAAACAACTAGAAAACAATGAACAAGAAAAGTTTTCAACAATTCTCCTGTTGAGCATGATGTTAGCCGTGAGTTTGTCAAATATGGCCTTTATTATGTTGAAGAGCATTCCTCACCTGTACCTAATTTGTTGAGAGTTTTTATCATGAAAGGATGTTAAATTATGGCAAATGCTTTTTCTACATCTATTGAAAAGATCATGCAAATTCTGTCCTCTGCTCTGTTCACATGATGTATCACTTTCATTTCTTTACATATGTTGAACCATCCTTGGATCCCTGGGAAGAATTCCACTTGATCATGATCATTTTAAATGTTTTCAAATACAGTTTGCTAGTATTTTGTGGAGGATTTTTTCATGTATATTAATCATGGATATTGGCTGTAGTTTTCTGTTTTTGTAGTCCTTTTCAGACCCTTGCATTAGTGTAATGTTTGCCTTGTGAAATGAATTTTAAAGTGTTCCTTGCACTTCAGCTTCTTGGAAGATTTCAGAAGAGTTGATATTAGTTCTTCCTTAAATGTTTGATAGAACTTAACAGGGAAGGTATCAGGTTCTAGGGTTTTATTTGATCGGAGACTTTTAATAACTGATTTAATCTCATTATTAATTATTGGTTTGTTAAGATTTTCATTTTTTTTTTCAAAATTCAATCTTGGTAAGTTGTATGTGTCAAGGAGAAAATCCATTTCTTCTATATTATCCAATTTGTTTGCATATAATTGTAATAGTCTCTTATGATCCTTGGTATTTGTGTTATATCAGTCATATTGTCTCCTTTTTCATTTTGTTTTTAATTATTTTCCTTCTCTATTTTCTTTTCTACTAGCTAAAACTTTGTCGTTTTTATTTATTTTTTCAAAAAACCAAATCTAAGTTTTGTTGGTCTTGTCTATTGTTTTCATATTTCATTTATTTCTGTTCTCATATTTGTTATTTTTTTACTTCCACTAACTTTGGGCTTTGTTTGTTCTTGTTTTCTTGGTTCTTTTAGGTGTAACAGTAGGTTATTTGAGATATTCCTTTTTTGATGTAGGCATTTATTTCCATATATTTCCCTGTTAGAATTGCTTTTTCTGGGTCCCTATGTTTTGGTATATTGTGTTTCCATTTTTGTTTGTCTCAAGACATTTTTTAAAATACACTTTTAATTTTTCATTGACCCATTAACCCGTTTTCAGAAAAATGTTGTTTAATTTTCATGTTATTTATGAATTTTCTGAAGTTTCTCCTGTTATTAATTTCTAGTTTTATATCATTGTGGACAGAAAAGATACTTGATATAATTTCAATCTTCTTAAATCAATCTTTTCAGTCTTCAGTCTTCTTGTTAAGACTTGTTTAGTGGCCTCAAATATGATCTATCCTGAAGAATGTTCCCTATGAAGTTGAGAAAAATGTGTATTGTGCAGTTGTGTTATATGGAATGTTCTGTACATGTCTATTAGGTCCATTTGATCTAGAGTAGAGTTTAAGTCCACTATTTCTTTATTTACGTTCAGATTATTTTCCATTACCGAAAGTGGGGTGTTCACGTTCCTTGCTATTATAGTATTGCAGCCTATCTCTCTCTTCAGATCTATTAACATTTGCTTTATATATTTAGGTGCTTTTTTGTTGGGTTCACATATATTTTCAATTGTTGTATCTTCTTGCTTAATTATTTCCTTTATCATTATATAATGATCATCTTTGTCTCTTTTTACAGTGCTTGACTTAAAGTCTATTTTACCTGACATAAATATAGGTATTCCTGATCTCTTTTAGTCCCAATTTGTATGTAATATCTTTTCCCATGCCTTTACTTTGGTCTATGTGTCTTTCCAGGGAAACTGAGTCTCTTGCAGGCAGAATATAAATGGGTCCTTTTTTTTTTTTTTTTTTTTTTAATTCATTCAGCCACTCCATGTCTTTTTATTGTAGTATTTAATCCATTTACATTCAAGGTAATTATTGATAGGTAAAGACTTGTTACTGCCATTTGTTCATTGTTTTCTAGTTGTTTTGTATATCCTCTGTTACTTTCCTTCTCTCTTGCTGTCTTCCTTTGCGGCTCAGTGATTTTCTCTAGTGTTATATTTTGTTTTCTTGCTTTTAATTTTGTTGTGTATCTAATACAGATTTTTGCTTTGTTTTTACCACAGAGCTTAATAAAACATCTTATAGTTTTAACAGGTTATTTTGAGCTAAAAAAATAAAAAGAAAACCTCTACACTTTTACTCAACTTCCCACCCAACATTTTGATGTCACGATTTACATCTTTTTATATTGTATATCTTTTATCAAATTATTATAGCTATTATTATTTTTATCTTTAATCTCATACTAAATATATATAACTTACATAACATAATTATAGTAATTGAATATTTTGAATTTGGCTGCGTACTTTTACCATTGAATTTTATACTTTCGGATATTTTTGTGTTACTCATAGACATCTTTTCTTTCAGCTTGAGGAACTCCCATTATACTTTCTCTTAAGAAAGATCTGGTGGTGATGAACTCATTTGGCTTTCCTTTGTCTGGAAAAGTCTTTATCTCACCCTCATTTCTGAAAGACAGTTTTGTTAGGTGAAGTAGTTTTGTTTGACAGGTTTTTGGTTTTTGTGTTTAGCACTTTGAATATATCATCTTATTTTCTCTTCACTTGCAAGGTTTCTGCTGAATAAGTCTGATGCTAGCCATATTAAAACTCTCTTAATTGTTATATTATTTTTTTTCTTGTTTATTTCAGACTCTCTCTTTGTCTTTAATATTTGATAGTTTGATTATAAAATGTCTTATGGTAGTTTTGTTTGTTTGTTTGTTTGGATTGACTTTGCTTGGAGAATTTTGACCTTCTTATATCTGGATATTTACATCTTCCTCCAGGTTTGGAAGCTTTTCTGCTACTATTTTTTTATAAGCTTTCTATACTTTTATTTTTCTCTTCTTAAAAACTTATAACTTGAAAATTTTGTCTTTTGGCGCTGTCCAATAAATCCTCTAAACTTTTTTCTCCCTCTTTTCACCTCTATTTTCAAATAACCTGTCTTTGAGTTCACAGATTCTTTATTCTGCTTGATCAATTCAGCTACTTATACTATTGCATTTTAAAGATTTCATTCATCATATTTTTCAAAAGCAGGATTTCTGTTTGCTTTTTTATTATTCCAATCTCTCTATTAAATTTCTCATCCCAGTCATTTATTATTTTCCTCATTTCTTTTAATTGTGTCTCTATATTTTTTAGAAGGTTGCTGAGTTTCCTTAAAACACCTATTTTGATTTCTTTGTTTTGCTATTCATACATCTCCATTTCTTTAGGGTCAGTCCCTGGCACATTATTTTGTCTGTTTACTGATGTCACAATTCCCTGATTGTTTTTCTCCCTTGTAGTCATGCATCAATGTCTATACATTTTAAAAATTAGCTTCTTATTCCAGTCTTTATAGACTGGTTTTGTCTGGGACAGCCCTATGGCAGACATAGTGCCAGGGTGCACCAGAAGCCTGGGGCAATTGCAACCAGCCTGGCATCAGGACTTGCCAGAAGTTTGGGGCCTGCTGTGGATGGCACAGTGCTGGCTAGCCTCTGCAGGCTGCCTGCCACTGAGGGCTGACAGAATCCTGGGTATTTTATGTTCTTTGCAGCTATTGTGAGAGATATTGAGTCTTTGATTTGATTCTCAGCATGACTGTTGTTGGTGTTTAGGAATGCTACTGATTCATGTACATTGTTTTTGTAACCTGAGAATTTTCTGAATTTCCTTATCAATTCCAGTAGTTTCTTAACAGAATTTTTGGGGCTTTCTAGATATCAGTTCATATCATCACAAAAGAGTGATAGTTTGACTTCTTTCCTCATTTGGATACACTTGATGTCCTTCTCTTGCCTGATTGCTCTGTCTAGGACTTCCAACACTATGTTGAACAGAAGTGGTAACAGTGGGCAGCCTTGTCTGGTTCTAGTTCTAAGTGGGAATGCTTTTAATTTTTCCCTGTTCAGTATGATGTTGGTTGTAGGTTTGCCATATGTGGCTTTTATTATATTGAGGTATGTTCTGTCTATGCCTATTTTCTTAAGAGTTCTTATAAAAGGGTGTTGAGTTTTGTCAAGTGCTTTTTCCATGTCTATGTAGAAGAGCATATGAATTTTGTTTTTGCTTCTATTTATGTGGTAAATCACATTTATAGATTTACGTATGTTGAACCATCTTTGCATCTCTGGGATTAAGCACACTTGATTGTGGTGGATTATTTTTTTGATGTACAGCTGAATTGGGGTTGAGAGGATCTTATTGAGAATTTTTGCATCTATATTCATAAGGGATATAGGTCTGTAGTTTTTTTCTTTCTTTCTTTCTTTCTTTCTTTCTTTCTTTCTTTCTTTCTTTCTTCCTTCCTTCCTTCCTTCCTTCCTTCCTTCCTTCCTTCCTTCCTTCCTTCCTTCCTTTCTTTCTTTTTTTCTTTTTGATGTGTCCTTTCCTGACTTTAGTATCATGGTGATATTGGCTTCATAGATAAGTTGAGGAGGATTCCTTCTTTCTTGATGTTATGAAATAATTTCTACAGTTAGGTTCCAGTTCTTTGTAGGTCTGGTAAAATTCAGCTGTGAAATTATCTGGTCCAGGACTTTTTTTGTTGTTGTTAGGAGATGTTTTTAATTGCTGTGGTAGTTTTTAATATCATAAGTTAGACTTAGGTCAATCAGCATCTTGTTTCAGCAGCTTAACAACCCTATATTTCATTCATCAGCCTGTGGGATTCTTCCTATTTCAGAGAGATAGCCACCATTAAAAAAATTCATAAACTTGCTTTTGTCTGTTGTAGCTTATAGAATCAAATAACTATGTGTTAAAGATCTCAGTTATTTGATTCTATCAATAATTGACTCCTATGACAGGGCTTGAGATGGTTATAGAGAAATCTTACTGTCTATGCAAACAATGAAGATATATAATTATACAGAATACTCTGATTGCTGAATATGAAGACTGATGGATCCGTGAGCATAAGCATATTTTATCTCATAAAGGAAGTGAATGTGACAAATTTGATCAGGTTATCTACTGTATACAAATGGTTGGGATTCCAGCAGTTCCATTTTCCTCTCCACTGTTTGTTACTTGGAGTGTTTTCTGTTTATTTCCAAGAATGATGTGGTTAAAATTTCTGAACAGGATTCTTTTGAAGCCCTTTATAATCCTATTAATCTTCATGCAAGAGATATAAAAATTTCCTAGAAATTTGATTTGTCTGGTTTCTGGGAAGAGTCATTATTCTCACAGTAGGTATGACAAAAAACATGATGTAAAATACTTTAAATCAGAATTTCCAAAACTGTGAGTGTGGCCAATTAATTCTAGAAAACTTCGCATGCTAAAACTTCATTGAGATTATAACACATTTTGCGAAATTCCTAAAGGTTATAAGAGCTTCTGCAAGCAAGAAAACTAATTAATCTGGCATTTTTAAAACTTTTGAATATACAGTCCCCTTATTTTTCTCATAACAGCTCAAATGTAATCATTAGTGTTAGAAGCCTCTGCGATCTTTGATAAACTTAATATCCTCACTAAGTATTGATTTCCTTGTATTTACCTCACAATGATAATAAAACAGAAATGTCTTTGTAAAGTTCCTCATATGTAGCTTTTTATGACCAAGTGGGTGGTCCATTGATATTATTTTGTTTAGGACCTAAAGTCAGGTGGCCAGGTTTCACCATCTCCCTCCATTAATTATTAGGAGTGCTACTTAGGGTATGTAATGTATCATCCTTATGGTTAGGTTTATTTATCTGAAATTCTGGTTATTAATAGTATATACTTCAGAAAATTATCATGAATATCTTATGGTATGATGCATATAAAACCCTTTGATGTTTTCGGGCACAAAGTTCATGCTCATTAAATATTAGTTATCCTTGTTGTTATACTCTTACCCTTATATCCTTGTTCCTTCTTTCACCCAAGGCACTTACAAGAATAGTTAGGTATGTACCTCTAAGAATAATAGGCAAATAACCTTAATCCTTACCTCATTTCTTTCATACTCCAAATTTAATTCTTTCAGCTTTTCTTTCGAAACAGAGTCTGAGCACCATGTTTCAAAGGGATTGTGGAATGACCTTACAACTAACTGCTTCCCCTGCTTCCACTCTTGCCCTGCTACAAGGAATTCTGAAAACCAGCAACTAGGACATACTACACAAATCTTCCCCAGTGGTTTCTCTGACTCAGCTCTTACCTACAGTTTCCATTGTGCAATCAGCTCCTGTTCATTTAACATTTCAAGAGTATGATTTTTGTCAGGGTCATGATACTTGCTGTTCCTTCTGCATGAAAACCTCTTTCCTCATGGTTCATGAATTCTGTCTTCAACCCAATGGTAAACATGATTTTATCATGAAAATCTTCCCCAAAAACACAATTAAAAAATAGTTCACTCCACACCATATTTCTATTACCCAACTTTCTTCTTTTTTGAACCTACAACCATCTGATAATTTCAGTCTTCTCTTACTAGAATGTTAGTTCCATAAATGAAATAATTTATCTTTTTCTCCTACTGGTACATTCTAATAACTCAGAAAAATATTTGACACACAAGTGGTTCTTAATAAGTATTTGATGAATAGATTAACTCATTGAATAATAAAACCTTAGGTTTCACCTATGTAGTAATTATCAGTAATTCCCAAAGATTACAGAGTGCAGCAGCAACACAAATCCTGCAATGACATAGGTAAGGACTATCACACCAGCAAAATGTGGCTGTACTCTACATGCTGAGGACTCTCAGCAAAATGAAACCTAAATGATGAGGGGCCCCTATGTGTATCAATAGACTGGCTATATTAGTGGGAAAATGTCTTTAATTTAATGTTACATTAGAACATCATCTGTGTACAAATCTGCTATATAAAAAACATAATGAAATACACAAAAAAGGCAAAAATAAAGTTTAAAAATCTTAAAACAACATCAACTACTTCACTCTAGATATTAGATTTATGCATAGCTTTTCCCCAGTCCTGCTTGAGAGTTAAGGCACTCCACACCATCCTTTAATTGGCAGTTAGCTAATCGAATATACCATACAGAGAGAATGCCAGTTCAACCAGTAAGTGCAGAACATTTTGTTTGCATTCACAAAGATGGAAATCTAGCTGTAGTAGGGAAGTTAACATACAGAAGCGCACAGTTAAATATGAAAATGTATGTTATTACAGTATATAACTGTCTGAGCAGGCTCAATAGAACTGAAATTGTTGGACATGGGTTCAAAGAGAATGTGAATATTAGTTGGATTCTGAAAGAGAGATTTTAGAAACAGAATGGAAATCTGTATATTCATGACCATGCCATATATCATGTTAAAGTAGGCAAGCTAAATAAAGGTTTGCATTTAGTGTAAATCCATATGCTGTGTATGTTGTATATCACGACTATATTTTTAACTGTACAAGAGCATAAAAACTGTTGTACTAATAGAACTGTGAAAAGGATGATAATGTCCATGACTTTGATTTGCTGAGAAAAAAATTTAGGAATACTGCAGCCAAACACCACCTGATTTTTATTGTCTTTGAATTTTTCAAAGAGAATGTCCACCTCCAAAGGTTTCCTTCTATATATTTTAGGCCCACAATGGATCAAAGAGTAAGAATGAGTTATAAATATATGCTTTTATTATTTATAACATTATCAACATAAATAATGATATTTTTAAATTATATAAATGTATTTGCACTTGGTAAATAAATTTTGCTTTTTACATTACAAAATATACATTAAGGTGTTTTTAAGGTTTTTGTTTACTATTGATAAAATTTGGCTTTCTTTCTGATGGAAGCAAACTTTAAATATAATCAGATCAGGGCTTATAGTATTAAGGAAATATTTGTTCTCATTGTAGATTTCTACCTGTATTTTTTCTCTGTGTCATTTTGTAAATCAGAAAGTATGACACAGATTTTTATGATTGTATCAGTCAAGATATCTTTGGGTAATATTATTATTTACTAAAATTAGGAACAATTTTATTAATTAGATTTATTTGCAGTTTCTTGCATTAACTTAAATAAGAGGCTATTGGAGAATTTTAATTATGTGCATTCATACACATAACACATAATAATCAAGCATGAAACAGGGATTAATTCTCACATAGTTTTGATATTCACCATATTTACTTTTACAGAATTTTAATGTAAACTGGAATAAAATAATAAAGTAAGATTCAGTTGCTTTTTATCATTTCATGTTATGGACACTCAGTAGGTAGCAGCTGATGGGTTATTAAGTGTATGGTAAAACACAATAATTTGCTGATGTTTCTTATTAACATCAATCCAAATTCGTTTCACTGAAGTTCAATGTTTATTTTTCTTTACCTATTTTTATATCAAAATCTAAAGTTTCTTTTTTCACCAACTCAAATAATACACAAATACTGTATGAAAATAAAAATATTCCCTTATTTGCCTAATTCCACTTTCCAAATGAAACTACTGTTAAATGTTTAATATATATTCTTCACACTCTACTTCAAGTATGAAGAAACAGAAATACATCTGTACGCATTTTTATAAATTTATGCATGCTAGGTTTTGAAAATGAAAACTACTATAATAGAGATACGGATGCCTTTTTTCATGGCATAATGAATTATGAACTTTTAAAAATGTCACAACATTTTTTTCTTATCTTACTGGAATATGTATGTATGTGTGTGTGTGTGTATATATATATATACACACATATATGTATTTATTTTTTACTGCTCACTGTTTCATGGATATTTAATTTTTTCCGCTAGTATCATATTATAAAAAAATGCTACCGTGAGCATTCTTACACAAATACCTTTGTGCACATGTGCTGCAATTGTATTATTTGGAGAAAGACAGAATCTTTAAATTGGCCTATGTAGAAAACAAGATTTAACATATACTGACCTTTCTTTCCATGAACCATGAGCAAGTTATAATGAATCTTTCCACAAAAAAAGCTTCTACACATTCTATCCCACCTTTCCTTCTAAATAGGCTGCTCCTACTCATTCTGTAGATCCTAGCTCTAATATCACTTCCTGATGTTCCTGGTTAGATTAGTTATTGTTACTGTATTTTCTCAGAGAATGTTGACTCTTCCATCTTAGTTGTCAGAGAAGCACACTCACATATACCCAGGCACCCCTGCACACAAAACTGTGTATAATTTTTTAAATTTATTTTATCTGCTTCACAAAACTATAACCTCAATGTAAGCAGTGTCATTTCTATTTTTGCCTGGGATTTTGTATCAATATATAAATCAATGCCTGTCAAATGTCAAATAATAGGTGAATAATAATTATTTTAATGACTAATGACTATAATAAGATTAAAAATCTTATAATATTTTCATTCTGTTGCTTTAATTTGTGAATTAATTGGGGAAAAAAGAAAAAATTTATATTTTTACAATACATATGTAAGCTTTCTACAATGTTCTTCCTAACAGTTTTAGAGTTTTGACTTATCCAAATTCTATAGTCTGTATTAACTTCCTATTGTTGTCGTGATAAATTACCATAAGTTTAGTGCCTTAAGAGATTACAAATGTGTTATGTTGAGGTTCTGGAGGACTGAATTCTGAAAAAAGGCTATGGGGTTAAACAGAAATCAACATTTTGCCTAGGTTTTTTTTTTTTTTTTTTTTTTTTTTTTGAGATTCCAGGGAAGAATCCATTTCCTTGCTTTATCCAACTTCTAGAGGCCATTTGTAGTCCTTGGCTTGTGAATTTTTTTCTCTATCTTCAACGTGCATCAGTACAAACTCTGTTTCCATTGTCATATCCTTTTTTTTTTTTTTTTCTGACTTTGACTCTCTTGTCTTCCTCCTGTAAGGACCCTTATAATATGATCCCATTAGGTCCACACAATCAAATCATGCCTCCATCTCAGTATTCTTAACTTAATCACATCTGCTACTTCCCTTTTTCCATGTAAGATAACATATTCACAAAGTTACAGAGATTAGGATTTAGGCATCTTTGCAGGGCCATTATTTACTCTAACACAAGGCTTTGCACATTTTTTGCCTTTGCGTGTGTGTGTATGTGTGTGTATATTTTATTGTTACTAGTTTATGTGAATCAAATAATTGATAAAATATATTCTCATTAATAATTATTATTTAAGACAGACGGTATTTAGGAGAAGCCATCTTACTGAATTACCTTAGTATTTCTTACAAATTTATCTCTTTATTGGTATAAGTTGATTTTCTTTAAAAATTTGAAGAAATATATTCCAAATACAATTTTTTTTCTTATTTTTTTATTTTAAGATATTACAGGGATACAAATGTTTATGTTACATATATTTCCTTTGCCCCATCTGAGTCAGAGCTTCAAGTGTGTCCGTGATGTAATTTCTGCTATTTATTGAATCAATTGAGTTTTTTAAAATAATATTTTAAATGTTTACATAATTTCCAACTGTTGTTTTATTAAAGTATCCTGTTCTTGTTTTATGTATGTGAATGCTTCTTGAATTTTTGACAATATAAATTAAGTATATTTTTTTAAATTTGTATTTTTCTATTTTCTTGAAGGTTCATTTGTTTGACTTATTATCTCTGTTTTCCCTCTTTTTATTTGCCTAACACATCTGATGATCAATTATCCATTCATATACATAATGGAGTGATTATAATAATAAATTATTAGTGTAAAAACAAATGGATTTCCCAATAGAAATCACTGTGTCTCAAGAACAAAATGCAGCTGCTAATGGCGAAACCCTGGTGGTATTAAGTGGTAGAATATACTTGCTTCTGTGAGCAGTATAAATCATTTGAAGCAGACTAAAGTTACCAAAAATACCACTGTGCTTTTCTTTCTAGTTCTAATGTGCTTTGTACATGGGACTTTATACACAAATTATTCATTTTAGAAAGGTGGTCTTACAGCTATACTAAAACTAGGAATGAAGCACACAAATGGAGCTGTTTTTATATACAGGGAAGAAGATTGGCCCAGTCAGGTATCATTTAGGACACCATTCAGCAGACTGGCTAATGACTTCTGGAATTTTTCTGGGGCTATCTTGGATAAATCAATATATATTTCTGCATTAGCTCCTGTATGTCTGGTTATTGATTTATATGGCTGCATTTAGTTTTGTTGTTGATTTTGACAATAAAGCTTTTTAAATTTCTATAAATCTCTCAATGTAATCTTGACTTTTCTAGTTATTTAGTATGCTATATCTGTATTTAAGTTATATAATTTCAGTGCATCTTTTTAGCAAGATTTCAGAAAAAAAATGTTAAACGCCATGCTTTCAACTGAACATGTATTGGGTCTTAGTAGTTCCAATGTATTTATACAAACACAAATGAAGGAATCATGGTCACTGGTCCAAGTTTGTACAGCAGGACAGAGACGATAACAGATAATCAAGCTGGTAGATTCAATGCCATCAAAGTGATAAACATGAGATAAATTTAACAAATAGAATGAGTATTAAAGCCAGACTGAAGATTTGAGACTTTTCATAGAAGAATAATGCCTCTACTGAGTACTAAAGAATATATAGGATTTAAATAGGCAAACAAGGCTGAGAGAAAAAAAAGATAAGGAAAAAGCCTTCAAAAAGAATATTCTAGATGGATAAGATGATATGATATTATATGATATATGATATGAGATAACAAATAGCCTGGAAAATATTTTCATCATTAATATTTAGTTGCTACAGCTTGAATAAAATATTCACTGGCAAAAGGAAAAGGAGGTCTTACAAATTTGCCTCTGACCATTCTTACTTTCTTTTTCAGTATTATTCTTTATAGTCCAATATTTTCTTTTAATAAGGCATGTTAGTATCAATGAGGCTACAATGTATTTAAAACATTTTAATGTCAATGTCCAAATGAGCACAGATCCTGTGGTCTTTTCAAAGTCATTCACCCTTATGCAGTGAAAAATGACAACTGATTAATTTTTTGTAGTTATGCCTCTCATTTTATAACACCCCAGATGTTCCCTTCTCCTCCATTTAAACACTATGCACACTGCAAAGTGGAAACATATTTGTTTTCCAATGTGCAATTAAAACTGCCTGAACTCTAGAGACCATAAGCAATATCATTTGACCTTGTGTGGGCTGTAGTTATAATATTCACCAACCAAATCATGATAAAACAAAAAGAGGTTAATGAAATTGCTTTGCTTCTTTCAAATTCACAATAAAGTATTATGCTAATCAAATGTTTATTTCTACTTCCTTCTGTCTCTCTCACATTCTGTTTCCACTTTGCCCTACATTTACGTTGTCCATTAAGAACCAAGTTTTTCCATTCATTTTGCATTAATAATTCCGTTGCATATATATGTGTGTGTGTTTATATAGTATTATTATTTTCTCTAGCTCTTTATCAATGTGTATTTTCCACCAACAATGTTGCAAGAAACTTGCATGCAGGATTAAGTTGCTTTTTGTTTGTTTGGTTTTTTTTTGTTGTTGTTGTTGTTCCTTTGTTTTGTTTTGGAGACAGAGTTTCACTCTTGCTCAGGCTGGTCTCAAACTCCTGAGCCCAAGTGATCCTCCTGCCTTGGATTCCCAGAGTGTTAATATTACAGGCATGAGCCATCATGCCCGGCACAAGTATTAAGTTTTGGATAATCTTTTTCACATATTTTAAACAGCTTTGTTGAGACATACTTGCATACATTTAAAGTATAAAATTTTATGGGTGTTGACTTATGTATATGTCCAAGAAGTCATTGCCACAATAATTATAAACATATTTACCACTCCCAAAAGTTTCCACATGTACCTTTGCAATCCCCAATCCCTCACTCCCCCCTCTACCTTCTTCCCTCTATGACCAATTTCCTTCCCCCATTCTCAGGCAAAACACTGATCTGCTCTCTACAAAAGTTTTAGAGACTCGTTTGCATTTTCTACTTCCAATAGTTTTTGTGAATACAATCATAATACTCTTGACTTGTTTCATTCAGCATAATTATTTTAAAATTTATCCATGTTGTGATATATATCCATAGTTCACTCATTTTTACTCTTGAATAATATTCAAGTTTATAGCTATCCCAGAGGTACCTTATACATTTATCCATCGGTTAACATTTAGGTTGCATTCAGAATCTAGCTATTATAATGAAAGTTATTATATCATTTATGTACAAGTCTTAATATGGACATGTGCTTCCACTTATCTGGATAAATACCTATAAGTTGAATGACTAGATTCTGTAAAAGGTGTATGCTTAACTTCATAAGAAATGGCCAAATTTTTCCCAAAGTGGCTGTCCCATTTGACATACCCATCATCAGCGTATGAGAATTCCAGTTCCATCTTATCCTTGGCAAAATTTAGAACGGTCATTTTGTTCAATTTTTGCTACTCTGTGTGTAGTGGTATCTCACTGTAGTATCTATTTTTAATTCTCTAATGGTTATTGGTGCTAAATATCATTTCATATGATTATTATCTGCATGTCTTCTATATTAATGGGTTTGTTTAAATGTTTGCCCATTTGTTTTAAATTTGGTTAAGAGTTCTGAATATGTATTTTATCAGAAATATGATTTGGAAATATATTCTCCTTGTCAATAAATTATTGATTTTCTTTATATTATCTTTCAAAAACAGAAGTTTCATTTTAATAAGGTCCAATTCATCAATTTGTTATTTTATGAACCTGGCTTTTGGTGTATCTTAAAATATGTTTGTATAGCCCAATGTTACAGAGGTTTTATTCTGTGTTTTATTCTGGAAGTTTTATAGTTGTAGATTTTACATTTGCATCCATGATTAATTTTGGTTTTTCTTTTTTTTTTTTTTTTTTCATTTTGAATTAATGTTTTTCATGGTGTGAAATAGGAATCTCAGTTTGTTTATTTATTTATTTTTGCATGTGAATATCATCTGCTCCAGCTACTGAATTACCATCATACATTTTTGTCAGAAATCAGTTGTCCATGTATGTGTGAGAATGTTTCTTGACTCTTTGTTCTATTTTATTCCACTGATATGTTTGTTCTTCTTTATGCCAATTCCACATTGCCTTGATTACCGTACCATTGTAATAAATCTTGAAATCAGGTAGTGTTAGTCCTCCTACTTTGTTCACTTTTTACAAAATTGTTTGACTATTTTAGATTCTTTGAATTTCCATATGAATTTAAGTGTAAGTATATTATTAATTTTTGTAAAATGAATTAATTTGTAAAGATTAAGTATACATAATATGCATCTAATACCCTAGGTACATGCAAAGTAAAAACTAAAATGTAAGCAAAGGGGAGAATTTATTTCAAACAATTCTTCCCCCAAAAGCATAAAGTATTACAAATTACTTGCAGTTGGTAAATTGACATAATAAATGTATTTAATTTGTCTTTTGTATCTAACGAAGTATATGTATTTTAAGCAAAGAAGATTTTGTCTCCTAGAGAGTTATAATATCTCAGAGCTAGAAAGAATGATCAAGTTCAATTTCCTCCTAAGTCTCAGGGAAGTCAAGGATTGGCACAGTATTAAAACACTACTATCTTCAGTAGACAAAGTTAAAATTTACACTGGGAGTGGGGAGGGCCAGATGGGTATATTGCACATTGTATTCATCTGACCCTCCAACCATCACTTAGTAAAATGTATTGTATTCCTGAATAACTAAATGAGCAAGCTATTTCTAGTGGTATATTTGGTTTCATACAATAAAATATATCTATATTTGCACTACTAGCATTCAATGGAAATCTAATACATTTTGATCTACCATAATGTGGATATTTCTTCATCTCCCACATCACTGTCTTAATCAAGTTTATTTTACCTTAAAATTCTGAGGGATTTGTTCAGTGTCTTTTGACAGACTATATCTCACTCTGTGAAGCTGGTCAGATCATTTTAGCAAAAGTTCTAATTTCCATATCTGAAAACGACAGCTTCAGATATTAAGATACCTATTGGCACCCCAAATATTAAACTCTAGAGTATCTTTTGGGTATTTGAAATCAGTGGATGTGAAAAATTAGTCAGCATGTTAACAAATGCAAGTATTGAAGAACCAGGAACTCTGACTCAGAAGTAATTCAGGAATACTTGGGCAAAGAGAAGAATAGATGTTGTCAAGATGAGTGAGAGTAGCAGTTATCCCCGAAATACTTTTGCTTTCTATTTCAAGTTCTACATGCAAGAGAAAAATAAGAGACAACGTCATTCTGCATGAGGAACAAAATTTCCAACCTAGAAAGCAATTTAACCATCCATCAGAGGATAGACTGATTAAAATATACTTTGCTCTGGAGATTAAGGTATCACACTCTCCAAAGCCAATGATTTGTTAACTCTACAACCATTTTTAATCCATTTGTGGTTTATTAACTTCATAAAAGGCCATTACTTTTTAACAGAATAATTGAAGGTTCCTATGAGAAAAGATGTTGTAAAAGTAAACAACCACTTTAATGCTATCTTGCTACGCTACTAACATTGGTAGAAGAAAATTAATGTTCACTTCAGTCACCAAATATCCTAAATCATTAATCCAGTACTGACAGACAATGTCCATGATGCAAAGCCATTCTCCTGTGGCTATGACCTTTTCTGTCAAACCCCTCCAAATGATCTTTAGACCGTCTTGTTACAATGCTTTCCAGATTTTTCTTCAACTTGTAATTTCTATGGTACACTTGTCACATTGCTGAGAAGTTTGGTAATAAAGTGTATATTTTTCAGAATAGCAAGTATAGCGAGAATAAGAAGGTAGCAGAACAACACCTTCATCCCTAGAAGGTTCACATTTTACCTAATATGTGGAAAACATTTTTGGTAAAATTTTATTGTGATATAATTCTTGCTATGTAGTCATTGACGTGACAGAGGATTAACAAAAAAAAATCATATAATAATAATATTATCATACAAGTTGAGTATTCTTTACCCCAAATTCTTGGGACTAGAAGTGTTTCAAATTTTGGACTTATTTTTTTTCTTTTTTTGGATTTTGAAATATTTGTGTGTGTGTATATATATACATATATAAAATGAGACATCTTGAGGATATGACCCAAGTCTAAACACAAAATTCATTTATGTTTCATACACACATTATACACATAGCCTGAAGGTAATTTTATAAAATATTTTTAATAATTTTGTGCATGAAACAAAGTTTGTGTTAATCTGTGGGACTTTTCACTTGTGGCATTACATCAGTCCTAAAAAGTTTCAGATTTCAAGGCATTTTACACTTCGGATTTTCAGATTAGGGATACTCAATCTGTATAATATATTATAATATGATACTAATATAACAATATATATAAGAAACAACTTTAATTGCTAATCTACAATGTTTTTCCACTTTGTGGATTGGTAATAACTCAAAATATATGCATTCCTGACCAACTATTCTTTTATAAAATTGTCTTTGTGTTTCAGCTATTAAGGAAATTTCTCAATTCCTCTGAAGAATAGGCAAGGGCAGTATCAAAGCTGTCTTTGAATTTTGGAGTTCTTTTTATATTGAGAAATAAAATGAATTGACCCTATGCAAGATAGAAGGAATAAGTTCTTATATTTGATAGCAGAGTAGGGTGACTATAGTTAGCAATAATGTATTGTATTTTTCAAAATAACCAGGAGAGAGGACTTTAAGTATACCAACACATAGAAATGATAAATAATTGGGTGATGTATAACTTAAATCCCTGACTTGATCATTACACAGTCTATGCATGTGACAAAATTTCACAGGTACCCCATAAATATGTACAAATATAATGTATCAAAAAATTTTAATTTATCTTTAGACTATTGGAACTTTGTCACTAACATCAAGGAGATTTTTTTAAGGCGGGGAGTAAACAATTCTAAACAATCTGTCAATCCAAAGACCTCATAGCCATGAATTGATAGTTCAATATATTAATAGTATTCAGAATAAAGGCTTGCTGTCTAAAGAAAATAAAGTTGAAATTGTGCTGTCTGATGATGATTTTTCCCCAAATATATATTGTAAATAGAACATTTCTGGAATTTAAAAATTTTCGCACGTGTTTTATAGTGGTTGAAATTCATCTGTTTCTAATTATCTTTATGTGAGCAAGGATCTATTTGAAGCATATAATTATCTTTTGATAGGGAACTATATAGTCACTTTATTCTTAAATTAAAATTTCAGAAAATACATATTATATTATTATAGTGCTGTTTTAACTGGACATGGCTTTATTAGCTTTTTAAAATTTCCTTTCTAAGTCAAAAAAAAAAAAATTCCATTAAAACAACAGGGAGGAAAGTAGGTAGGCAGAAGTAATTACAGAACTGGAACTTCTCCAGAACACTGGGGCTCACATCCTGATTATTAGAACAGCATCTTTTACAGCCACAAGTGATTTCAGATGAGCCTAATTCATCAGTTCCTGCTTTCCCAAAAGGCCTCTTCTAATTCCTGCTGGAGCAATGGCCACCTGTTAAGATAGGTGATAAATTTTCTTTTTGGTACAAATTAACTTCAAAATCCATGTGAAGCTATACCTCTCATTGCTTAGAAATATAAAGTACTTATCAGTATGGAAACATTCTATCTTGTTGTCTGAGGACTGCCTAACATAGTTACCTGCAGACAGACAAGATTAGGAGACCCTGGAAGAATTGGGCTTTGACCCTTCCAGTGCACTAAGGAAAAACAAAACAAAGGCATTGCCATTAGAACAAGGTGGTGAATTCTTTGGTTCAACCAAATTTTAACCCAAGGAAAGAAATTTTCAGTTATCTAGATTTCACTTACTAAGTTGTGTCTTTACCATGTCTAAGAAGCTGTAGTGTAGAAGTTAAAAAAAATGTGCAAACCAGAAAGGTGACACTATGGAAAGAAAATCATTTATCTCAGTCTGTAAAAACTAACATTGAAACAAGAGGCAAAAATGTTACTATAAAACTCCTCCTCACCACATTATATATAAAACGATCAATAAATATTTATTAATTGAATCATATGAAATATAACATGGGAATCTAAGTTTTCAGGATGGTATGTTAGGAACTTAGTTCAGAGAAGGAGACAAAATAATTTGAAGAGAATTGTAGTCACTAGAATATCATCAAGTTTCATAAAGGAAGTTAAGTAGAAGTATATGCCATCAAGTTATTTCCCTAATTTGGAAACGTTGAGTTCTGAGTGATCTAAACCACTATATATAACAATTAGAAGAACTTGGTAAAAGTGACTCATCACTTTCACACTGAAAAAAATGAATGAATGAATGAAATATATATTTATAAAATTACAAAGGAATAATATTCCTAAATTAACAACTATTCTCATACTCCTACCTGGAAGATGCCAGGGTAATATAGTTTCCAAAAATATCCACTTAAACCTCAAAAACAGAAAAGAAAAAATGATCCTACCAATTTACACTTCCCTTACTAAATTAGTTTTTATGACTTAGTTCTGAATACATCAAATGAATTACGTCTTTGTACAAGTCACTCTATCCCAAGTGGCAATCTCTACTTACCTATATGCTGAGGAATATAAACTAGTGGCTATAAAATTATAACCAGTATTTGTATCTAAGTCTCAAAGCAAACATTCAGTTGCACATGATTATAGAACTTCACCAAGAAACATTCATTGGCTATGTTTTAGAATTTTCAAATTTCAAAGCATACATCTTTATGTAACAAGAAGCTGCCAGTGCCATTCAGGACATCAAGAAAATTTTGGCACCAAACAGAACTCTGATTTTATTCCCAGGTGTGCCACTGGTTAAAAGAGTAATTTCTTATGCTGTAAATTTTCTTAACTTGCCCTGGTCACATATCGTATTGTATTATGTTTTAAAAAAGTAAAATAGCCTTGATTTTGTCATGAGAAACAGGAAAAGTATCAAAAGTTGGACTTATTATGAGGAGTAAACAATAGAATAAATTTGATATAGGAACGTGAATCCCATAAATAGGGTCCAGGCTGAAGGCTAAGTGGATTCTTGGTTTAATGCAGGAAAAGCAGAGCAGTAACTATCTCTCAGAGTAGCAGAGAGTAGCCCTTTGTGAATTTCTAAGGTCTTATTTTATACCTACTTAATTTTATGTTAAATGGAAGGAGGATTATTCATAAGATTTCTGGGAAAGGTGTGAGGAGCTCTCAGAATGAGGGTCACTCCTCTTTTTAAACCATGTACGGTAACTTCCAGGAGTGGCCATCACATTTGTAAATAGTCATGGCACTGGTGGGAGTTTAACATGCTAATATACTGAAGCAGTGAGGGTAACCTAGGTCATTTTTCCTGGCCATCTGTGTTCTAGCTGGTTTGGGCCAGTTTCTCACTGTTTCTTGTTTTATCAGAGACCTTGGTTTGTGTCTTATGGATTCCTTATTGAGCAATACCTATCTCAATAAAATTAAATAACACAATAGGATTAAATAATACAATGTATAAATATTACTTTCCTAATTCCTACCTCATCACCACCTCTGTATCACTGGTATCTGCCTTACAAATACCAAGAATATAAAAATAAATATTCCTAGAAATTAACAAGTGGATACACAATAGAAATGAAGCATGGAGGTCCTCCAACCAAATAACTTATCCTGGAAGCCAATCCAAGAAACAAAGTGAGGAACGAGAGATTGTAGCTACTACATTTCTATTGAAGAGTCACAAGGAGATTATTGGTTAACCTTTTGGAATAAACTGACTTTGTCTCTCTTTGGCCTAAAATTCCATTTTACAACATAGATCACAGGAGGATCCATCAAAAGAGATACGCTGTTAAGCCAAGAATTTTATTGCTACATGCAATTGTCACTTTCCTTTTTTTCTATTTTCTCTCTAACAAAATTTCACAATAGATCATGTGATTTATTACTGGGTTATCTTTAATTTAACAGCAAACTGACTCTATATGGTATTATTTGCAAACTATGGATTTGAGATCCAGGACTGGCATAAGACTAAAGAATAATCAACACGAAGCAAGAGGTCTTTTTTTCATAACGTTTATCACACTTTATTATACATAGTTATGCAGTAGGTCGGGCTAGGTCTAAATATCTTGAGTTTAAAGACCAGATTTGTCTAGTTTTACTATTTATTTATGTGTCTATCACACTGTCAGGCAAGTAGAAAGTGTACAAGAAATATATGATAAATTTAATTAAATAGAAAGATTTTATTTTATTTTTTATTTTATTTATTTATTTATTTTTTGAGACAGAGTCTCACTTTGTTGCCCAGGCTAGAGTGAGTGCTGTGGTGTCAGCCTAGCTCACAGCAACCTCAAACTCCTGGGCTCAAGCAATCCTGCTGCCTCAGCCTCCCAAGTAGCTGGGACTACAGGCATGCGCCACCATGCCTGGCTAATTTTTTCTACATATATTATTTGGTCAATTAATTTCTTTCTATTTATATTAGAGACGGGGTCTCGCTTTTGCTCAGGCTGTTTTCAAACTCCTGACCTCGAGCAATCCACCTGCCTCGGCCTCCCAGAGTGCTAGGATTACAGGCGTGAGCCACCGTGCCCAACCCTAAATTGAATGATTTTAAATGATCCTTATAGGACATAGAGGAGGCTGGGTTCCTTTTTCATACAAATGTAGTTGAATTCAGATCTATTTGACTTACAATTGTAGAATGTAGGGTACTTATCATGTGTTCAAGCTAATAAATTATCCTAAAGGAAGCAATCCTATGACTGTCCTATGCCATACAATTACTAAAGTGCAGCCTAATGGCTTTGTCTATTAAAGAAGTATCTCAGTCCCTACTGCTTGAAAAGCATTGGCAACAGAAAAATATTTCTTAATCTTACATGTTTTCAATAAAAACTAAAATGGAAAAATATTCTAATAACAACTGTACTGCAGAGTATCTAGCTTAAGTAGAAGCAGAGAGAACTATCAAGAATGTACAATTAGATAGGATTAGAAATCTCATAGTCATATGGGATAAAGGCAATAAAATGTTATATCTTGAGTTAAAAAATAAATGACAATGGCTTCATTTTGGTTAAAGAAGGTAATCATACATGTTAGTATGTGCATTTTTAAAAAATCTGGAGGTCAATAACCAGACAGTCACAGGGGTTTTCTTTAGATAGTAGAAAAATTGGGAGATTTTCACTTTCTTTATTGTGTAGTTCTGTAATGTTTGCATTTTTAAATGAACATGTGTTACTTGTCCAACAGAAAAATCTATAAAGATAAAACTTGAAAACAAAAAAAAAAAAAGATATTTGACGCCATAGCCTTAGATGTATTTCAGATACAAGTAACTTCAAGATTTTGTTAGGAAACCAAGTTTTTATGATTATTAACATGGAATTTCAAAATCTTTTGTAGGACACGCATCAGTGTAAAGGAAAAGGGAGATGAGAGAGCCATATGCCCACTCATGATGAGTACCTCATATTCTGAATAGGATGTCTCAGAAAGATATTTCATGCAGCTGCAAACTGGTAAATTTTAAAAACTTAAATGAAGCTTTAATTTTCAAGCATATCAATTTGAGTACTAAGGAATCAGGATGTCAGATACTAATAGAGTTATTGTTGTTTTGAAATAGTATGATTCAAATAGAGCACCTGTAGCATTTTCTGCAAATGGATTGAATTACATAAGGAATGCTCATTTTTCTTCAGAAAAAAATCTATCCAAAGAATAATACTTTTAACAATCAAGTCTGCAGTGTTAAAAACAAACAAAAAAATGTAGGTGTATGCCCATGTACTCAAAGAATTATATAACTTTCAAAATATAGATTTTATAATACAAAGAAAGAGGAAAAGAATGCAGATTTTTTCTACATTTTTTATTATCTCTAAATAAACTGAACTACTTAACAATTGTGTTTCTATTACTTTTCCTTTTTTACCTTTTTATATTGAGATAATTGTAGATTCACGTGTAATAATAATAATGCAGAACGATCTCTATACTGTTCATCCGATTTTCCCAAAATGGTGAGGATTTGGGGAGACAGAAACACTCTTACTCTGCTGGTAGGACTGCAAATTAGTGCAACCTGTGAAAAAGAATTTGGAGAAACCACAAAGACCTAAAAATAGAAATACTATTTGATCCAGCAACAGCACTATTAGGCATCTACCCAAAAGAGCAAAAGACATTCTATAATAATGACATCTGCACCCGAATGTTTATAGCAGCACAATTCACTATTGCAAGGACGTGGAAACGACCCAAGTGCCCATCAATTCATGAGTGGATTATTAAAATTCCATATATGTATACAATGGAATACTACTCAATAATAAGAAAGGATAGTAATGTAGCACCTCTTATATTTTCCTGGATAGATCTTGAGCCCGTTATCCTAAGTAAGGTATCACAAGATCGGAAGAATAGGCTCCACATGTACTCACCATCAAATTGGCACTGACTGATTAACACTATGGTGCTCACACAGTAGTAATATTCTCCAGGGATTAGGGGATTGGGGGAGTAAACTCACAACTAATGGACACAGTGACCATTGTAGAGGAGAAGGGCATGCCTCTAATCCTCTCTTGGAAGAGGCAAAGACATAAAATGTAACCAAAATGTTTGTACCCTCATAATATCCTGAAATAAAAATAATAAATCAATCAATAAATAAACTGTGTAATGAAAAAAAGTGTTTAATCAGCAAATAAAAATTGTATATATTTATGGACTATATAAAGTTTTGAAATATGTATGTATTGTGGAATGGTTTAGTCGAGCTAATTGTCTCACACCATTTTCATGGCAACAACTCTTAAAATCTATTGTTTTAGTGATTTTCAAAATACAATACATTGTTATTAACTATAGTTACTATGTTGTATAATATATCTCTTGAATTTATTTGTCCTAGCTAACTGGAATTTGCTATTCTTTGACCAACATATCCCCAGCCCTCCACACTCACTCAGTTTCCTAGTAAACACCATTCGATTCTCTACTTCTATAAATTCATATTTTTAGATTTCACAGATAAGTAAGATCATGTGATATTTTCCTTTCTATGTCTGGCTCATTTCAATTATTTCAATTAACATGAGATCCTCCAACTTCACCATTTTGTCACAAGTGACAGGATTTAATTCATTTTTAAGGCTGAATACTATTCCTTTGTTTACAAATACTACTTTTTATTTATCTGTTCATTCACTGATGGACATTTAGATGGATCCCATGTCTTGGCTATTGTGAATAGGGGTACATTGTGAAATGTAGATATATTTTCAATATATTGATTTCATTTCATTTGTATATATACTCAGTGTTGGGACTGCTGGATCTTATGGTACCTATATTTTTAATTTTTTAAATTAAATGGCTGTAATAATTTACATCCCCACCAATAGTTTGCAATATTTCATTTTTCTCCATATCTTCTCCAACACTTATTTTTTATCTTTTTGATAAAAACCATTCTAATAGATGGTAGGTGATATTATATTGTAGTTTTGATTTGCATTTCTCTGATTATTAGTGATGTTGACCAGTTTTTCACATATCCTTTGGACATCTCTATGTATTTTTTCGATAAATAAGTCAAAGGGTTTCTTTCACATTTTT